>WJSG01024377.1:0-13378 GCA_016618145.1 Sanghuangporus lonicericola | reverse complement strand
CCAGAATTTGGTTCGTGATGGAGCTCTAGCGGGTCCTCCGTTCCACTCGCGACGACTCATGGCACATACTGTACTTACCACATCTGCAGCTGTTCACCACCTGGACATCACGATCAGATGATGTGATTAACCCGGGTAGCACTCCCGGCTACACAGGTTAAACATACCTGAAAGCTCCTCTGCCCCCTACTACGAGTTTACCTACGAATACCTGCCTGAATTACTGCAAAGAGAAGGAGAGTACGCCTCCCTTTAGAGGGAAGGAGTCCAGGCTAAGCGCGGCAATCCCGGGAGTCGTTCCGTCCCCACGTGATGACATCAGCCCGCCTCGGCAACTTCCCCGCCGGCGTCCCGCGCCCCTCCGCGACATCAAGACGCTCGCCGACGTCGTGCCCGACGATGAGCTCGACGTCGTCCCCCTCCCGCCACCAGTTCTCCTCCGATCGCCTCCGTTCTTTTTGTAAACCGAGGTTATTGACCACGCGCTATCCAATGGTGCTATTTACTAAGCGTTCTGCGCCCTCAGGCTATTGATGGGCCGCTCCCGAGCGCATCCCGCCACCGCGGTTGAAACTCCGCTGATCTACAGCCACAGCGGCGTCCCGGCGCGCCTCCCGCCTTGCCGCAAGCCTTGGCAACACGCCCGCCGCCCTCGCGCACCTCGCCTACACGCCGCCCTCGCCTACTACACGCCGCCCTCGCCTACTACATGCCGCCCCACCGCCCTCGCCCTCCTCCTCGCCCTCCTCCTCGCCCTCGTTGCCGTGTCAGCCCCCTTGCATCCGGCGTTTTTGCCCCCGGTACCCTGTCTAGTGCTCTCGAAGCAAACGCGCACGCCCTGCCCGCCCCATCTGTGCCGAGGCCGACACCGTCGACGTTGTCCCGCTCGCTCTGCAGGCGCGCGGTGCAGAGAGCTCGGCTATCGCGTGTGGGAACGTCCGACTTCTCTCCGACTGCCGAGCGTCCCTCCCTCCCGCTCCTACTGAACGCCCTCGACCGTCCCACACCGCTCGTAAAGTGGCCTCCCGCCCTTCCAGCCTGCTCGTCACCGCCGCTGGCGTCTTGCACGCTTGAGAGAACGGCGCACTACCCTGGAGCGAAGGTTGGGGGGGGCGGACTGTTACTCCGGCGGCTCACATCATCCGCGTGATGGCAGCATCCCCGAAGGCCCAAATTGCCGAGATCGCATCGTTAGCGGCGCCGCCCTCCTCCTCCTCCATCTATGTCCAACTCCCGATACCGCAGTGCACTGGTAAGTACTCACTTCGCCAGATTTTCGCAGCGTTGCTGCGCACTATGTATGCACAGCTGTCGCTATAAGTTGTGGTCTTGCGGCCCCGCGCGTACTTTACACCACCCTCTTTATTGTACTCCGGCAACGTTGTCCATGATAATGATCACCACTAGTAGAATATGAGCCCTGCACGCTTCCACTGCGTCAAGTTGCTATATATGACGGTCCTCGTTAGCTAATACGTATGACATAGACGCGTTCGGGGATTAGTCGAGATGATTCCCCCTAGCAGACGATTGACAGGTCTATTGAGTGGGGGCAGGACGACAAACCATCTATGCCATGTAACTCTAGCCGCTTGATGCGCTCTACACTTCTTCGACTGCTTACTAGCACTGCTTGAGTCGGGTGAACGGTGTGAAGCTCGCGGTAGCGATCTTCGCATCACCGACATCGGCTGCGATGTTAACAGTCCGCGGCAAGGACGTCGCGAGGGCCGATCCCGGGAACTGGACCGTCCAGATGTTGTACCCCGACGCCGCCACCTTGCGACCAGTGGCCGGCTGGGCGTCGGTCGTGTTGACGCTGTTGAACGAGCCACCGCTGGAATCGGTGTTGAAGAGGTCGTACTCAAGGTACACTCGAGAAGGGCTGACGTCCGCACGGACCTAGAGAGACGCAGGCGGGGAACATAAGATGGTCTGAGGGCTGGGAAGGCATGTGGGGAAGCACCGCTTACCGCAATGTCGATAGTGGCGATCGACGAGAGTGCTCCTGAAGTGGTCTGGCATGAAGAATCCGCGAGCATCAGCGCATCCTGCAGCGCAAAGCCAACGCCGTCCTGGTCCTCCGTCCGCACGCCAGACCCATCGCCCTCGTCGACTTCGAACCAGAACTTCGATATCCCTGCAGATGCGTCGAGGATGGAGAAGTTCGTCGCAGCCGGACCGATGTTGTACCATACAATAGAAAACTTCCCGTCGTTGAGCGCGGAAGCGACCATGTTGGCGTTGGTGGAGAGGACGTCAGCGTACGAGGAATTTGTCTGTCCAGCGCGGTCAGCCCAGACGATCTTCGCTGATCGAGTGCTGCTCTCGGCCGTATCCCAGAACTTCGCGATGTCTCAGCTAGGGTGGCGATGGGACGAAGCGAGGCGAGGCTTACCCGGACTTGGCCAGAGAGATGAAGGGTGCCGTCGCCCATGTAGGTGAGCAGCACAGACTGGGGCTTGACTGGTAAGGGCTCGATGACTTCTGTCAGCTGCACCTCTTTTGGAACAGTATCAAGCATGCGCGCAAAGAGCGTCCCGCATGTCGATTTGAACAGGTCAGGAGACGCCGCGAAGCTATTCGACGGTCATCAGCGGCTGCTCGGTGAAGACCACGAGGTGCCGGACTTACGAAGCCATGGTTGCATTCCCGTCGCTGCCAAATATCCGTTCATCTGAGTTGGTCGTATCGTTGTGGCCGACTACCAGAGGGTTGTTCGTTGTTCCATGCACGTACTCGAAGGCGCTGTCTGGCAGTCAGGACGATGGCTTCTGAGGACAAGAGATCACTCACATCGCGTTATCGAAGTTGAAGGGAGTACTGTCGAATGTCTGCGATACATCGTCAACGCCGTCTGGAAGCGGGACAATGTCCGGGAATGCACTATGCTGAACACCACCGAAGGAGTGCCCGCATGCGATGAGCGAAATCATCTCTGTTTGCGTGAATCCTTGCCGTGCGAATGCGGCGATGTGGCTCTCGAGGTCCTGCTGAGGTTCAGGTACACCAGGGCTGTTCGGCACCTTGGCGTCGACGCGACCTCCTCGGAAGGGGACTTTGGGACCGCCGCTACAGGATTTCGTGTCAGAGCTAGTACAAGGATCAAAACCAGCGAGCTCTTACCATTGCTCGATCGCAGTCTTAGCTCCAAGAGCGATGAAGTCGGCCACTGCGGTGAGGTCAGCATAGTTCTGACGCGATGGACCGCATCAGTGGCCTACCTCCGGCATAGCGAGTGATGCCAAGGGTCAAGTGTCTGAGACTATTGAAGAAGCCGTTCCCTGCGTTCTGCATGAGGGGTCAGGCCTCAGGACATCTGGTCGTCGTGAGTGACACAGATGATCCTCACCTCCGCTCTGTCCTGCTCATATTGAATCGAGGCGTCGAGGCCACCGGTGCCGTCCGCCACGTTGTGGGTGGCCATATCATGGTAAGCCTGCAAAGTGACTGACAGGTCAGCAACATATGCGTACAGAGCTCGTGAGACACAGACCGTTCGAATCCAGTCAGCTACGTTGGAGCGATTGACCGTGTCGCCAAAGTTGAATCTGCTGCATGGGTCGAGCGCACCAGCCAGGATCCCGCGAGAGTTGAAACCGTGCTGATCGTACACCAAAGACTCAAGCTCGTCGAGCTGAGGGTTGGGCCAGGTGTACGCGGTAGCAGAGGCCGCGATGAACAGGAGGCTAGACAGCTTCTTGAGGCCTAATGACATGCTTGCGATTGGTGAGGGTGGGTTCGTGTTACTTGGGCGAGCTTTTGTAGTTTGCGTTTCCGGATTTGCGCGGTCAGGCACAGCCGTATGCGAAGCATACAAGAGCATACATATCTCCGCAACACCGTGCGGGTCCGGATTGTATTCTCAAATGATCCATGACTGCCCGGTTCGCGAGTCATCTGGTGAATATTGTCGTCCTGAGCGCCGAGATGCTGTGCGTAGCATCATTCGCAGTCATGGGCCGCATGCATTCTGAAGACTGAGAGGCTCGACCGCGGGGCTCTTCGGAAATAGTGAATGATGCCGCATAGTCCGCCGTCCGGATGTTTCAGAGCTGCTGAAAACCANCGTCCGGATGTTTCAGAGCTGCTGAAAACCACAGTCAGGCCATGGCGTTCATGCTATTATCTCCAGGGAGACAAGGAACCGATGTCAAATCCCTCGACGCGTATCTTGCATGTCCCTCGCACAATACATATGGCGTCCACCCACCCGCCCTCGCCGGATGGCCAGAGCGCAGTCGCAGGCCGATAGCGATCGACGATGGCCACCAGATGAAGTGTCGGACCCCTACTCGTCCGAAGCCATCGCGTTGACTGATATCTTCTCGGGATTCCTAAAGTGAAACAGGACCGCGCACGGACGAAGACGAGGGGCCCAAGCGCGCCCTCCCCGAAGGTGCCGTGCGTGAAAGCTTCGCGCGAGGTCACGCACCATTCTTCTACCGCGGAAGACGACAGTGGACTTCCAAGGTAGCATGATCGGGCACTCACCACGTCCGGCTTGCGAGCTCTGTTCGCAAATACAGCAGTCGTCCAAGTTCATATTACGCGTGTATGTGGTGGCTTTGCGTGCGGTCAAAGATTCCTCTTCCCTCGAGGCACCCCACCGTCGGTCATATGTGCACTCATGCAAGCGATGCGCGCGCAGGCGAAGCTGTTCAGAACGATATTGAGATAACTCGAGCATTGCGTAGAGGGCTGAGAGCACTGATTCAACAGAGAACTGAGACTCACAGCCGCTGCGAGTATGTCGAACTGAACCGGTTCAATAGGGTTCAATTCGGATTGATGGGACCCATTAGACGACACTCATGTTCCCAGGTCCGAGAAAGTCGGAATTGAGAACTTGCTGGAAACCAGTGCTGACTACAGCCTGACTGTATGCCGATACACTTTTCTTGTACCTGAACCACGACCTTGCACCTCGAACACTATGTCGGACGGGCGAGGAATGCCTCTCCTGAGCGGGCCGCCCCCAGAGTACTCGGCGAACGAGGCAGCGTGTCGCAAGTGCAACAAGGAGTTCAACATCCTCTTCGCAAGATCGAGGAGATGTAATCACTGCGGTGCGTCGCGTTGTCCTCGTGGTCGTAATTGCGAGCTCACTGCGAGACAGGATACTCGTACTGTCACTCGTGTACTGACTACCAGGCACTCATGCCGCGCGGCGGTGCGAACGAGGGAAACACGAGCGGATACGATCCCCTGCCCGTATGCGCGTTCTGCATAGAGATGCTGCAAAGTACGTTGACGCGTGCTCTATCCGATGTAGCGGCGGCGAGTTTAAGTGGCGCACAGTCACAGCAAGTGGGAAGGGCCAGTTGAAGCAGCTCCCCATGGCGAAGCTCAAGAAGTACGCCAAGGCGTACAATATCGACGTCGGGGGCATCATCGAGAAGGACGATTTCATCAACAAGCTGATTGCGGCAAGGGTGAGTGCTCGTACCCATAGTCCTCGTCTATGAGTCTCCCTCCGCCATCGTCTCGGTTCGCAAAATCCCCAGTCCTCAGAGCTTTACACGCTACTACCGCAGTTATGCTGGCTATGTTCGGCGGAGGCTGACTGTGAGCGCACTGTGATCCATGGAGTGCCTCTAGTCGCCCAGACGTTCTTACAGACTGAGGACGCTCCCGGACACTCCCTAGTGCCGCAGCATTGGCTGCATTCGGCTGCTAGGAAGTGTCTCCGCACAAGGGAATTTTGGGGAAGACAAACATCACGACGGGCAGTGGCGCCTGGTTAGGGTCCGGAACAGGCTTGTAACAGGACCTGAACTGGACTCCTGTTCAGGTCCTGGTTACAAGGCTTAGTTCAGGTCCGCGATGCCGGGTAAGCTAAGTAAGTTGAACACACTTACTATCCCTTTCGGAGCTTAAACTCATTTGTATCCGGCGCTCGGGACCCGAACCAGCCTTGTGACCAGGACCTGAACAGGAGTCCAGTTCAGGTCCTGTTACAAGCCTGTTCCGGACCCTAACCAGGCGCCACTGCCCGTCGTGCATCGCTCCTCGTTCAATGGAGTCTGTCTCGCCTGGGAGGAAGAGCACTTTTCCGAACGGGGACGGACTCGTGAAGATGCGTAGCCGAACGACGCCCGACATCTTGTCAGATGTTCGGCGTCCTAATCCGGTGAAGTGACCGCACTGCAACCCATATTGACAGGATAATGTCTAGTATCAGGCTTTGCCGGTTGGTTGACAAACTATGGCTCCCCATTTGGTGCTCCTGCGATAGCGAGGTGACAAGGCAGGAGGTGGCGGACAGTCTTCTGGACAGCTTCCTTATGAATATGACTTTTTACCCGCAGCCGCTGACGCTTCCAATCGAAGGGCCCCGATGGATGTCTGCCGCGGGAGAAGGAGAACTACTACCGCAAGCACTCGGTCCCGAATCGCACTGGCGACCGCCCTCGTGGCCTCTTCTCGCGGGCCATGGACGCAATGTCAGGCGACCGCTCAACACCGTCACAAACGCCGCCACCGCAACGACCGCCGCCCCAATACCACCAGTCCCAGCAATACCCGGGCTCACAATCACAACCACGCCAGCGCACGACGTCTGGTCCGAGTCGGTACGCACCCAATGGATACCCTGGCGCTCAGCAACAGTACTGGCAGCAGCCGCCCACACACGGCCATCCGCAGGCGCAGTACCACTATGCGCCGCCGCCACCCCAGTCACATCCACGATATCCGCCGCCGCCCGGACATCCGCCCGGATACAATCCGTCTACGCGGCCGACGGGTAGCAGTGCGAACAGCCAACCGCAGATGAGACCCCGCGCCGCGTCCGCATCGTCAACCCCGCGCGCAACGTCGCCCGCACGCCCCGTGGTCGTACCGAGCATGGACCAGCTGCTGGAGATGACGGAAGAGCAGATCGCGGCGCTGTCGATCGGGTCGCTGAAGGAGATCCTGTTCAAGAACCACGTCACCGCGCGGCTCATCGTCGAGAAGGGCGAACTGGTCTCGCGCGTCAAGACCCTCGTTGACGAGGAGCGTGCTGAGCGCGAGCGGAAAGCGATGGAGGAAGAGGCGGAGCGGGAGTTCGAGGAGCAGATGCGTCGTGCGAGAGAAGAGGAGGCCAGGGGAGGTCCTGCGCAGTCGACCGGTGAAGACGAGCACACCACTGCGACGCCTGAGCCCTCGAGGGACGGGGCGACAACTCCCCCCGCGTCGACGGCGTCTCCTCCCCCGGCGAGCACTCTCACCCCGAAGGCGCAGGCGATGGCTTCCCGGCTGGAGCGGACTGGTCTCTGCGTCATCTGCCAAGACGAAGAGGCGAATATCGCCATCGTCGACTGCGGGTATGTCTTGCTTCCCCAATCCTCAGCTTGGCCTTGCTGCTCACGTATATCGTCCAGACACCTCGCGATGTGCCGTGCTTGTTCTGACCTGATCATGAACAGCACACGCGAATGCCCGCTCTGTCGCACACGAATCGTCACGGAGAGCCGACTGCTCAGGATCTTCAAGAGCTGACCGGCTTGACGCCGTGGCGATGTGGTCGCCTGTGTAATTGTAGTCCTGTTGTGTCGTGCTACGCGGGCGGATTATGTACGAGATGGGTTTGTAATGTAAGGTATATCATGGCCGTCCATATCGTGGTTTATACATGTCTCTCTGCTCATCCTGCAGTTTCGAAGTCCACTCCTTCTGCCGTACGTGGCGCTAGTACGGCAGAAGGGCAACGACGAGGCGAGTGCTTTGTCCGCCCGCTCCCTCCTGTTCGACGTGCTGAGAGTTTGGCCTTTTTAAGGGGTTGTGTTGTGTGGTATTCCTCGGTTGGGAAGCGTGGTCTTCGGGCGACCGTCGATACAAGGCCATCTTTAGACCTCGGTGGGCACCGAGAGTCTTCAGTACGGGTACGCATTCAGGATGGGTCCAACCCATCGTGGCCCGGGAGACGTGGTCGCACTGCCCCACTGAGGATGTCCAGCCTGGTGACGCGGCGAATCCGAGCCGTCCTGCTTTCTAAGCTGCGGTGGTATCCGGGTGAGGCGAGAGGCAAGAGGTGAGAGACTGTAGCTGCGGCTGGCGCAGGGCGGGCGGAAGGTGCATAAAAAAAGGTGGTGTCAGTCTAGTATCGGCACTACAGTGAGACGACTGTATTGGATATGATGTCAACTTTTTTCGAGGTTGGAGATCGCCAACTACATCGTCGCTTGAGGGCATCCATGAGGCGAGAGCGTCCCGCAGAGACTCGAGCTTTTGATCTGGCTGCACAAACGGTGCGAAGAGACAGATGAGATGTTTCAAGCAGGGGAACGAGCGGAGATTCAGAGCAATTGAGGCAGTGCAGGTGAATGAGCAGCACTGTACGGGTTGCTTGTGTGGTGCGGGCTCGGAGATAATGATGTGCAGGAGCTCTGCAGGGAGATCTGTGAGAGTGCGAAAGGCCAGTAGTCAGATACAGCTCGGAAGATGGTGGCGGTTGCAGATGAGCACCGAGCGTCTATGTAGTGGCCTCGCCTGCTTGTTGGACAGGCCTGAGCACCTCGTGCACCGGCAAACGGCAGAATCGTTGCAGCAAATTCCGACACGAGTAGTTTGTCTCCCTCGGGTGTGAGATAGAACGTCTCACCGCCCCATCATATAGTCCTGTCGATCGATTGGGACTACTAAGACAAACGCGAGCTCGGATAGAGTCCAAGGAACGACATACATAGGAGGCCCTTGAGTGCGCTACAGCAGTATTAAGATGTACCTACGGATGAGACAGTAAGCACAGGGACCGATAAACGAGGTAAGCGAGCATCGACGTACCCATCTGCCACTACAACTTCTTCACTCTCAGCAGACCACGCTCATGAAGTCCCTTGAGGGCGCGCTGGGCCGAGGCAAAACACGTCGCCCAGTAACCATTCCTGTAACGTAGCCGGCCATGCGGGCCAATCACGAGTTCGAATACTTGCAGATGCGGGAAGCGTTCCGGGCTGAGAAGCTTGTCGAAGTCGTGTATCTTGAACACTTTCCTGTTTCCTATCGTAGTCGCCCTGAGCATGCCGTACACACGGATCGTGATCTTGCGGAGCGACGGAGGGGCTTTCCCCAGAATTTTGACAAGCGTCTCGCTCAGAGGCCGCTTCGGGTTCTGGCGGTAGACCATGGGGAGCGTGATATATCGAAGCTTCTTGCAAGCGGACAGGTTCAGCTTCTTCCAATCACCTGTACAACCGTGATAGGAGGTGTTCAGAGACGCGTTGGTCGAGAGGATCAGATGTCGCACCTTTGAGGGAGTTAACATACCCATCATCGTCCTCGATTGTCAACGTGGTGAGGCGGCGGCCTGCGCTACGCAGCAGCTGCCCCAGCGCAATGACAGTTTGCTTTGAGTCGACTTGGACGTGGAGCTCTCGGAGCGAGTTGCTCTTCACGCTCACGGATAGCGCTTGCAGAGCCAAGGCAGTGTGCTTGGGGGAATCCGACTCCTGGAGAAAGAGCCGTCGGAACTCAAGAGGTCTGTGAAGGTGCTGGGGTTGGAATGATTCCTCGATGTCGAACCGTTCAAGCTCGAGTGTATCTGTGTCTCTGGGAGTGAACAACGACAACACGCGAAAGATACCTGTCAGGGAGCTCTTGTCGTGAAACTGGTCCCCGATGACGAAGCTGGATAGTGGAATAGGTTCGCGACAGCGCGCTGCACTCAAGTCTGTGGGCGTGACGTAGCGAAACGAATGCAAGGCCAGAGAATCGAGCTTGGGTAAGAGTTCGACGATGCTAACCACGAGCGTGTCGTCGATGGTCGTGATGGGTGAATCATCATTCTCTTCGATCTCGCCATCCAAACAGACAGAGATCACGGTTCTTGCAACTCGGGGGTACTTGCGTAAGAACTGCAAGAATGGGTCGAATGTGGTCACGCCCGTGAGAGAAACGCGGCGGAAGTCGAGGTGTTCGAGTGCGACTGCGCGCAAAAGACGGCAAGTGCGGGAACAAGAGGATACGTAGTGCTTGTCGTGCTTCATGTACCGGAGAATGAGGTGCAAAATCTCAGGAGGGAGATCCGTGAGGGTGCGGGTTGTGTAGAAGGCCATATTTCGGGACCGCTGTCGACGACGACGAGGATGAAGATAATGTTGACGAGGTGGTTTTGGTGGTCGCAGGAAGAACATCGAGCGCCTAGTAAGCAGCGTCAACACCTGCTTCGGCGGCAAACTGAAGCAGGCTCTTCGGGTGGACGGTGACCGATACCTTGTGGAGGAAACCTGCTGCGACACTCTTGTATGGGACTTGTGTCGCTGAGACGTCTAGCACCCGCCAGTTGTCCTGCAAGGGAGTCCATATATCTATCAGTGTGTGGGTCAGCTGCTTAAGAAGGTAATGGCAAACTCGCACCTTGCAGAGGATTAACCCAGTGCGTGCCGCGAAGTCGATAAGATGCCCAGCCGTGCATCGATGTCGAAAGTGGCGGTGTTGCGGCCTGAGCTATACCAGCTCGCCCAAGACCAAAGCATATACCTTCGCCGAGTCAAGTTCGACCGAGAAGTCTTGGATAGAAGCGAGATGCATTTGAGGCTAGCAGAGCGTGCTTGATCCGGGAGGCGTACTCCGGACTGCCGAACGATCGGTAAGACCGACCGCCACTCGTGTGCACAGAACGTGGCCACGCTGCGAGCGACTCCAATGGGTGCTTGACGGTGCAGAATGACACGGAGGACGCATGTCAGCGAGGTCTGTTCGTGACCATAGCCACTGCTAGTGATGGCGAGTGTCGACAACGGGAAGCCTGAGGGTCGGGGTGTGTAAGTTCGAGTGAACAACGCAGAGATGACGATTCGGACGCATCCAATAGCAGAGATTCTGGGGTGGGCAACTTGCAGGCTTACGAGGGTTGTGTCATCGATGATGGTGGTAGATCGGATACTATTGACCTCGTCATACCGTACGGCACCACCTACTCGGACGAACATCGAGTAGTTTCGCAACGTGTAGGTATGTGCGAAGGAATTGTACCCACGGGCCTGGACGACGTGATTTTGTCGGCGGAGATGCGGCGGATGCCGGGTCATTCGTCGTGACTTCGCATATATGATGTGAGATGAATGCATGAACAAAGTTGAGGTGGGTCTTTTCGAGCAGCTTGGTCTGTTAACCGTCTCAGTAGAGCGCCACAACCGAAAGGGCATAGGAAGCAGCTGCAAAGCCGTGCTGCCGGACAGATGTGAGGAGATGTGACGATCGATATCTGACGTCCGGGTCGCCGGAATGGATTTAAAGTAGGACGGCCGGTTGCCATGCACGGAGGTAACGTGTTATGCGTAGCTATTCTAGAGCCTAGGTAGGAATGTAGTATACAGAGCCCGGTGTACAACAGTGCGAACGTACCAGTACAGTCGATGAATGCGATACCCATGGGACATAAACAAGAAGCTCACGGCAGTAAGTTACGCATCGCGCTCAACTGTCCTCTCGAATCGTACGAAGCACGAACCGGCAGGCGGCTTGCACGTCAGAATGTCGTTCCAATTCGGCCGCGGCAGCTCGTCCAGCGGCGCGCCCAGCTTGTCCACCGCCCGGAAGTCGCCAAAGCCGAGGACGAACAGCGCAGTGATCAGTTTGAGTTCAAGGGTCGCAAGGCGTTTACCGAGACACGTCGTGCTTCCTGCAGCGGGGATGTCAGCAACGCTTTGTCACCGGGCCCGTGCAACCGCGCCGTATATACGCACCTGCGCCCATCCCCACGTATGCGTACGGCGCCTTCAGGTTCAGCTCTGGGCGTGCGGGATCCCAGCGCCAGGGGTTCTTGTAGACCTCCGAGCTGAGGTGCACGTCGCTGAAGGGATACATGACGAACGCGCCTGGTGGTACAGCCTTGCCGCCGATGTGTAGTTGCGCCTTCTCATCGAGATGCGATGGCGGCAGGTACTGGCGCATGGCCACGTGAGGCTCGGCGACTCGGAGAGTCTCGCGGATCATGGCATCAAGTACTGGAGTGTCGGTCTCCCATGCGGACAACGGAACACTTCCAAGGCTCGTATGCAACTCGGACAGAGGTGGAGACCGATGGTCGGACAGCGGAGGTTCTTGTGGAGTTGTCGGGTCGGTGCTAGTATCGCGCGGCTCGGACGGACGGTGAGGGGGTGTGGCGTGCTCGGCGACAAGTCGTCGCACTTCTTCGGCAGCTTTCTCTCTCCACTGCGGATGCCCGCTCAAGAAGGTGATTAACCACGAAGCTGATAGCGTATCAGCCTATAGGTCAGGAAATGAGAGCGGATGAAACATACCAGTGGTACCCGTCGACCGCGCCCCCGCCACGAGTAGGCCTATGATGAACTGTCATACCGCGAACTGATATCAGTACGCCGCTAGCACGCGAATGTGCGCGGACATGGACGATCAGAATCACGATGAAGGCTTACTGACACCGATAATGACCAGTCTTTCGTCTCCGGCATCGATCAACATCTGCGGGGTATCGTCGCGAGTAACACCGTTCTTGACCCGCTCGTCTAGCGTCTTGCTGATGATATCATATATGCGCTTCGTGGCGATGAGTCGTCGTACGGCACTTGGGCCGGGGAGCCATGGTAGAAGGACCGTGGCCGGTGTGGTGGCGGTGTCAAGTGTATCGTACAGCTCCTTCAGGCGCTGAACCTTGGCGGCGTCGTCCGCGAGCTCCGTAAATGCGAGGCACCGTACGGTCGTTTGAAAGATAAGCTGCAATATTAGGTAAGCGTGTAAGTTCAGGGAAACGCGTATCTTATAATTAGACTGAAGTACGTACTTCGGGAAGCTGTTGAAATGGGTCCAGCGAACCGGAGTAACCCCATGTGTTGATAACGCGCCGGGAATCCTCCAGAATCAGAGGTATTACTAACGATCCGTTGTGTCAGTTTCTGTAAGGCCACTGTGGCTCCGAAGTGTGGACCGGCCCCGAAACTTAATAACGTATGCAGACATGCAAGCCTAGCGCAGCCGACGGAGCAGTGGTGATACACCTGTCGAACTGGCTGATGGGCTCACACACGTCTTACTCATGTGAGGCTGCCTGAACAAAGTCAAGCTTGCTATACGCTGCTGCGAGCCCGCAGTGATTGGCGAGATTGTCCAAACCCAGGTAAGGCCCGGATGCCGAGATGTCCCGGAGCCTGTATCGAATCACCCACATGTGACTGGACGAAGGAAGAGAAATTGCCTCCGTCCATCCACAAGCATCCCGACATCCGACGTGCAAGGACCAGCACAACGTACGAGGTGGACTCACATCTTTGGAGGCGTTCGCTCGTCTGCGATGCAACGAGGCGCTTGTGAATGAGCGCGATGCGGCGCGTTTCCAGATTGGAGGTCACGCCCGGCACCATCGGAATCTGGATCCAAAGAGAAGCAGCAGTACGTCAGCGCATTCGGCAGCGAGGGGGAACGAGGTCTCGGG
>WJSG01024376.1:0-19457 GCA_016618145.1 Sanghuangporus lonicericola | reverse complement strand
ATTTCTGTACCACATAGAAGACGGAGAAGAGAGACAGCAGGGCGAGGATTTGGCTGTTCTCAAGCATGATCGTGGCGACGGAGCGGAGGAGTCCTGGTTTGCGGACCGGGAGAGGGCCGACATCATGTCTCCGAGTCCGTGTGCGTGGCCTGGCTGTGGGAAAGATGTCGAGAAGATGCAGGCGTCACGTATCTGTCTCTAACGCTGGGACTTCGTGCTCCTACCTCGCCTCGCAGTCTCGGCGACTCTCGTTCAGTGTAAAAAGCTGGAGATACGCTGCCGCGAGGGCCGCGAGATCGAGAAATGCCCTGCATATATCCGCAGCACCCAACAAACTGCTCCGTCTCAGGACGAGAGAGGACGAGAGGGTCAAGTCATCGGCTCAAAGCACACGTCTGGACCACTCCGTTCATCCTAGTCCTGCAGACGCATATGTCATTATGGACGAGCTAGGCAAGGATGCCCTCGCTGAAAGTTTCAAAGACAAGATCAGTGAAGTCCACGCCCGAAGGGTGTCAACTCTCCCTCGGGCGCTCAGCGATCCACAGCACCAACAAAGCACGCGAGCTGGCTGCGCATGGTCGTCTGCGTCAGACTTCAGTACTCAGTACGTGCTTTTGGTTGCTCGAGCCTTGTACAATCCCACCCTGATTGTCGCCGCAGGATAGTAGTCTTGAGTTCAGACCTGTTCGACCATGACGGCGTAGACCCCGTGGACGCTTCAACATGATCAGCGAGACGACTGCCTGGCGCCATCTTCATATGCGCAAATGCGCAGCATGTCGAGTAAAAGGTATGTAAGGTTCACGGATTTTTGGGACACGGGTACGTACCGCCATCCTAGGACGCGTGCGCTTCTCCCCGCCATACATGCATTCGATCCCCTTCTCCTCCTGCACATTTCTGCACTGCTCCGTCCTCTTTGTCTTCCCTAGGCAGACATTGGGAGGGCCTATTGCAGATGGGAGGACGGCCCTACAACCCGTCCTCTGCTCACGCCTCTGCCTTCATGACTGACGCCCTTCCGTCTCCGGTCAAAGCCGAGCTACGACTCCCAATCGAGGTCTGCGAGCGCGTCATCGAAGCCGTGTCCAACGACTTTTACGCGTTCGTCTCAACGTCGTTGGCTACCCTCTCTAGATGTGCACTCGTCTGTCGTGCATGGCGTGCACGCGCCCCGAGGGTTCTCTTCCAATACGTCCTCCTTCAAGACAAGGACGCGCTCTATCGCTTCGCAGAGCTCCTCCACGCATCGCCCGAGCTCGGAAGTTACGTGCGCACACTCAGAATGCGAGGACACCTCCATGTGCCATACAGTCCTGCTGTAAGTATTGTTCCCCACGGCCCTGCGAGGGAGGCTCACCAACCTGGCGGCACTACACATCGACGGCTTTGACGATGCCGAGAAGGCTGCAAACCCACTACCTGAGGGCGAGAAGGAGCTCCCGTTCCTACCATTCCACCGATACTTCCCGTCCCTGTTGAGGTCCATGTCGCATATCCACCCTTGTGAATGTGAGGTTCTCGTCATTCGGGGACTTCGCCCGCTGTCTCAGCACCCTTCCCAATTTGAGGAAACTGGTCTGTCTAAAAGTTTCCTGGGTTGTCCTCGGCCTGGATTCAGTCTGTATGGTGAACTGCAGCTCCTCCGCCTCGCGGATCACGTTCCTGCCGAACCTCGCGGTACTCCAGGTATGTCTCCGGATCGCTCAAAGCACAGGCTGGTATTGACTCGCATCAAAGTGCTATGACATGGATAGGCGAGGAAGGCAGAGATTGCTGTCCGCGCTTGGCCTCTCGCTCCGCACGCTGGGGACCAAATCCCCAACGACCCCCCTGCTGTGCGAATAGAGCATCCTGGTGAGTCCTCCGACTGAGTTACCGGGAAGGCGCTGTTCATCTCACCATTTGTTCCCATGATCAGGTGTCGAGCAGGAAGCCCTCTCACTTGCTCGGCCAAATCTCCGGTCCTTCCCCTGCTTAAATTATCTCCTCTGTGCCCTTGCGCCATTTCCGCAGCCGCATGACCCAACGCTCGAGTCTCTCCGGGACACGATCGTCTCATGGTTGCCCTCAAGCGATGATGTAGCTGGGGATCCATCACCATCCGACCAACGATACCTTTACCTTAGACCATGGGACAGACGATCCTTCACACTGAAGAAATATGTTGAGCTCCTCCGTACCATTGGCCCCGTCGTAGAAGAAGCGCTATGTAGGAAGGGAACTGCCGCAGAGCTGGGCGATCCTGGGGACACGGAAGACCACACTGAAATCAATCCTTGCAGGGCAATCCTTGTTGTGCAGGATCTCAGAGACCGGTAAGTTGATTGGGAGGAGTGGTGGAAGGCTGCTATTGCAGAATATTAATGTTTTCCGACACTCTCGAGGTGAAAGAGGCTCTACGTCGTTCCAACTGATACAGGTAAGTGTGGTATCTATATGTGACAACGCTTGGGTTGGCAATGCTTGGTTGCCCACGAAGCTCACTATTCGCAATACTTATCCACAGTACACACAAAACGTCATTGGGAAGATCACGACCTAACTCCGCAGGACTATGCCGACCGCTTACAAGCCATGCAGGATCTCGCGGACGCTCGCCGCCGCCGCCGCGACTCAAGGCGAAGTGCTGTGGAGGAATTCATCGCCACTCGAGGGTTACTGCTGCGCGTAAGAGAGAAGCAGAAGCACTATTAAGTTCTTAGAACTCAGGGATCATATACATCGCTCGTGACGAGCGACATCGAATGGCTTCGCCTGACCGGCTTGCTACAGACCTACTGGAAGCAGGAGTTCTTCATCTCTCTGGGGACGCACGCAGAACGTCTTCAAGACAAAAACAACCTCCCGCATGAAAATAGCAACTCCTGGTTTCGATCCAGGGACTTCAGGGTATCATAGAATATGAGCCCTGCACGCTTCCACTGCGTCAAGTTGCTATATGAGAAGACCCTCGTTAGCTAATCAGTATGACATAATCGCGTTAGACAACTACTTAGTTATAGCACTCGACATGTTTCCCCTAGCAGACAATTGACAGGTCTATTGAGTGGGGGCAGGACGACTCGATAAACCATCTATGCCATGTAACTCTTAGCCGCTCGATGCGCTCTACACTTCTTCGACTGCTTACTAGCACTGCTTGAGTCGGATGAATGGTGTGAAGCTTGCGGTAGCAATCTTCGCATCACCGACATCGGCCGCGATGTTAACAGTCCGTGGCAAGGACGTCGCGAGGGCCGAACCCGGGAACTGGACCGTCCAGATGTTGTACCCCGACGCCGCCACCTTGCGACCAGTGGCCGGCTGGGCGTCGGTCGTGTTGACGCTGTTGAACGAGCCACCGCTGGAATCGGTGTTGAAGAGGTCGTACTCAAGGTACACTCGAGAAGGGCTGACGTCCGCACGGACCTAGAGAAACGCAGGCGGGGAACATCAGATGGTCTGAGGGCTGGGAAGGCATGTGGGGAAGCACCGCTTACCGCAATGTCGATAGTGGCGATCGACGAGAGTGTTCCTGAAGTGGTCTGGCATGAAGAATCCGCGAGCATCAGCGCATCCTGCAGCGCAAAGCCAACACCGTCCTGGTCCTCCGTCCGCACGCCAGACCCATCGCCCTCGTCGACTTCGAACCAAACCTTCGATATCCCCGCAGATGCGTCGAGGATGGAGAAGTTCGTCGCAGCCGGACCGATGTTGTACCATACAGAAGAAAAGTTCCCGTCGTTGAGCGCGGAAGCGACCATGTTGGCGTTGGTGGAGAGGACGTCAGCGTATGACGAATTTGTCTGTCCGGCGCGGTCAGCCCAGACGATCTTCGCTGATCGAGTGCTGCTCTCGGCCGTATCCCAGAACTTCGCGATGTCTCAGCTAGGGCGGTGATGGGACGAAGCGAGGCGAGGCGTACCCGGACTTGGCCAGAGAGATGAAGGGTGCCGTCGCCCATGTAGGTGAGCAGCACGGACTGGGGCTTGACTGGTAAGGGCTCGATGACTTCTGTCAGCTGCACCTCTTTGGGAACAGTATCAAGCATGCGCGCAAAGAGCGTCCCGCATGTCGATTTGAACAGGTCAGGAGACGCCGCGAAGCTATTCGACGGCCATCAGCGGCTGCTCGGGGAAGACCACGGAATGCCGGACTTACGAAGCCATGGTTGCATTTCCGTCGCTGCCAAATATCCGTTTATCTGAGTTGGTGGTATCGTTGTGGCCGACTACAAGAGGGTTGTTCGTTGTTCCATGCACGTACTCGAAGGCGCTGTCTGGCTGTCAGGACGATGACTTCTGAGGACAAAAAATCACCCACATCGCGTTATCGAAGTTGAAGGGAGTACTGTCGAATGTCTGCGATACATCGTCAACGCCGTCTGGAAGCGGGACAGTGTCCGGGAATGCACTATGCTGGACACCACCGAAGGAGTGCCCGCATGCGATGAGTGAAATCATCTCTGTTTGCGTGAACCCTTGCCGTGCGAATGCGGCGATGTGGCTCTCGAGGTCCTGCTGAGGTTCAGGTACACCAGGGCTGTTCGGCACCTTGGCATCGACGCGACCTCCTCGGAAGGGGACTTTGGGACCGCCGCTACAGGATTTCGTGTCAGAGCTAGTACAAGGATCAAAACCGGCGAGCTCTTACCATTGCTCGATCGCGGTCTTAGCTCCGAGAGCGATGAAGTCGGCCACTGCGGTGAGGTCAGCATAGTTCTGACGCGATGGACCGCATTAGTGGCCTACCTCCGGCATAGCGAGTGATGCCAAGGGTCAAGTGTCTGAGACTATTGAAGAAGCCATTCCCTGCGTTCTGCATGAGGGGTCAGGCCTCAGGACATCTGGTCGTCGTGAGTGACACAGATGATCCTCACCTCCGCTCTGTCCTGCTCATATTGAATCGAGGCGTCGAGGCCACCGGTGCCGTCCGCCACGTTGTGGGTGGCCATATCATGGTAAGCCTGCAAAGTGACTGACTGGTCAGCAACATATGCGTACAGAGCGCATGAGACACATACCGTTCGAATCCAGTCAGCTACATTCGAGCGATTGACCGTGTCGCCAAAGTTGAATCTGCTGCATGGGTCGAGCGCACCAGCCAGGATCCCGCGAGAGTTGAAACCGTGCTGATCGTACACCAAAGACTCAAGCTCGTCGAGCTGAGGGTTGGGCCAGGTGTACGCGGTAGCAGAGGCCGCGATGAACAGGAGGCTAGACAGCTTCTTGAGGCCTAATGACATGCTTGCGATTGGTGAGGGTGGGTTCGCGTTACTTGGGCGAGCTTTTGTAGTTTTCGTTTCCGGATTTGCGCGGTCAGGCACAGCCGTATGCGAAGCATACAAGAGCATACATATCTCCGCAACACCGTGCGGATCCGGATTGTATTCTCAAATGATCCATGACTGCCCGGTTCGCGAGTCATCTGGTGAATATTGTCGATGTCCTGAGCGCCGAGATGCTGTGCGTAGCATCATTCGCAGTCATGGGCCGCATGCATATTGAAGACTGAGAGACTCGACCGCGGGGCTCTTCGGAAATAGTGAATGATGCCGCATAGTCCGCCGTCCGGATGTTTCAGAGCTGCTGAAAACCGCAGTCAGGCCATGGCGTTCATGCTATTATCTCCAGGGAGACAAGGAACCGATGTCAAATCCCTCGACGCGTATCTTGCATGTCCCTCGCACAATACATATGGCGTCCACCCACCCGCCCTTGCCGGATGGCCAGAGCGCAGTCGCAGGCCGATAGCGATCGACGATGACCGCCAGATGGAGTGTCGGACCCCTACTCGTCCGAAGCCGTCGCGTTGACTGATATCTTCTCGGGATCCTTAGAGTGAAACAGGACCGCGCACGGACGAAGACGAGGGGCCCAAGCGCGCCCTCCCCGAAGGCCGTGCGTGAAAGCTTCGCGCGAGGTCACGTATCATTTCCCTACCGCGGAAGACGACAGTGGACTTCCAAGGTAGCATGATCGGGCACTCACCACGTCCGGCTTGCGAGCTCTGTCCGCAAATACAGCAGTCGTCCATATTGCGCGTGTATGTAGTGGCTCTGCGTACGGTCAAAGACTCCTCTTCCCTCGAGGCACCCCACCGCCGGTCGTATGTGCACTCATGCAAGCGATGCGCGCGCCGGCGAAGCAGTTGAGAACGATATGAGATAACTCGAGCATTGCGTAGAGAGGTTGAGAGCACTGAACCATCAGAGAACTGAGACTCAGAGCTGCGAGTAGGTCAAACTGAACCGGTTCAATAGGGTTCAATTCGTATTGATGGGACCCATTACACGACACTCATGTTCCCAGGTCCGAGAAAGTCGGAATTGAGAACTTGCTGGAAACCAGTGCTGACTACAACCTGACTGTATGCCGATACACTTTTCTTGTACTTGAACCACGACCTCGCACCTCGAACACTATGTCGGACGGGCGAGGAATGCCTCTTCTGAGCGGGCCGCCCCCAGAGTACTCGGCGAACGAGGCAGCATGTCGCAAGTGCAACAAGGAGTTCAACATTCTCTTCGCAAGATCGAGGAGATGTAACCACTGTGGTGGGCAGCGTTGTCCTCGTGGTCGTAATCGCGAACTCACTGCGAGACAGGATACTCGTACTGTCACTCGTGTACCGACTACCAGGCACTCATGCCGCGCGGCGGTGCGAACGAGGGAAACACGAGCGGATACGATCCCCTGCCCGTATGCGCGTTCTGCATAGAGATGCTGCAAAGTACGTTGACGCGTGCTCTATCCGATGTAGCGGCGGCGAGTTTAAGTGGCGCACAGTCACAGCAAGTGGGAAGGGCCAGTTGAAGCAGCTCCCCATGGCGAAGCTCAAGAAGTACGCCAAGGCGTACAATATCGACGTCGGGGGCATCATCGAGAAGGACGAATTCATCAACAAGCTGATTGCGGCAAGGGTGAGTGCTCATACCCATAGTCCTCGTCTATGAGTCTCCCTCCGCCATCGTCTCGGTTCGCAAGATCCCCTGTCCTCCTCAGAGCTTTACACGCTACTACCGCAGTTATGCTGGCTATGTTCGGCGGCGGCTGACTGTGAGCGTACTGTGATCCATGGAGTGCCTCTAGTCGCCCGGACGTTCCCACAGACTGAGGACGCTCCCGGACACTTCCTAGTGCCGCAGCATTGGTTGCATTCGGCTGCTGGGAAGTGTCTCCGCACAAGGGAATTCTGGGGAAGCAAAACATCGCTCCTCGTTCAATGGAGTCTGTCTTGCCTGGGAGAAAGAGCACTTTTCCGAACGGGGACGGACTCATGAAGATGCGTAGCCCGACGACGCCCGACATCTTGTCAGATGTTCGGCGACAAGGCAGGAGGTGGCGGACAGTCTTCCGTACAGCTTCCTTATGGATATGACTTTTTGCCCGCAGCCGCTGACGCTTCCAATCGAAGGGCCCCGATGGATGTCTGCCGCGGGAAAAGGAGAACTACTACCGCAAGCACTCGGTCCCAAATCGCACTGGCGACCGCCCTCGTGGCCTCTTCTCGCGGGCCATGGACGCAATGTCAGGCGACCGCTCAACACCGTCACAAACTCCGCCACCGCAACGACCGCCGCCCCAATATCACCAGTCTCAGCAATACCCGGGCTCACAATCACAACCACGCCAGCGCACGACGTCTGGTCCGAGTCGGTACGCACCCAATGGATACCCTGGCGCTCAGCAACAGTACTGGCAGCAGCCGCCCACACACGGCCATCCGCAGGCGCAGTACCACTATGCTCCGCCGCCACCCCAGTCACATCCACGATATCCGCCGCCGCCCGGACATCCGCCTGGGTACAATCCGTCTACGCGGCCGACAGGTAGCAGTGCGAACAGCCAACCGCAGATGAGACCCCGCGCCGCGTCCGCATCGTCAACCCCGCGCGCAACGTCGCCCGCACGCCCCGTGGTCGTACCGAGCATGGACCAGCTGCTGGAAATGACGGAAGAGCAGATCGCGGCGCTGTCGATCGGGTCGCTGAAGGAGATCCTGTTCAAGAACCACGTCACTGCGCGGCTCATCGTCGAGAAGGGCGAACTCGTCTCGCGCGTCAAGACCCTCGTTGACGAGGAGCGTGCTGAGCGCGAGCGGAAAGCGAGGGAGGAAGAGGCCGAGCGGGAGTTCGAGGAGCAGATGCGTCGTGCAAGAGAAGAGGAGTCCAGGGGAGGTCCCGCGCAGTCGACCGGTCAGGACGAGGACACCACTGCGACGCCTGAGCCCTCGAGGGACGGGGCGACAACTCCCCCCGCGTCGACGGCGTCTCCTCCCCCGGCGAGCACTCTCACCCCGAAGGCGCAGGCAATGGCTTCCCGGCTGGAGCGGACTGGTCTCTGCGTCATCTGCCAGGACGAAGAGGCGAATATCGCCATCGTCGACTGCGGGTATGTTCTGCTTCCCCATTCATCAGCTTGGCCTTGCTGATCACGTATTTTGTCTAGACACCTCGCGATGTGCCGTGCTTGTTCTGACCTGATCATGAACAGCACACGCGAATGCCCGCTCTGTCGCACACGAATCGTCACGGAGAGCCGACTGCTCAGGATCTTCAAGAGCTGACCGGCTCGGCGCCGTGGCGATGTGGTCGCGTGTGTACTTGTAGTCCTGTTGTGTCGCGTTTTGCGGGCGGATTATGTACGAGATGTGTTTGTAATGTAAGGTATATCATGACCGTCCATATCGTGGTTTATACATGTCTCTGCTCATTTTACGGCTTCGGAACCCACTCCTTCTGCTCTACGTGGCGCTAGTACGGCAGAAGGACAACGACAAGGCGAGTGCTTCATCCGCCCGCTCCCTCCTGTTTGGCGTGCTGAGAAGTTGGGGTTTTTCTAAGGGGTTGTGTTGTGTGGTATACCTCGGTTAGGAAGCGTGATCTTCAGGCGACCGTCGATTCAAGGCTAGTAGTGCCGTCTGGCAAAGGGAAAACTGGATCTCCACGTCCGATGAGGATTCGCTGTCAGCTGCACCATCGTATGTAACCCTCTCCTGCTCCAGTGATCAGCCATTCTGAATTCATCCTTCCTCAAAGGCAGCATGACGATCGAGAAGTGCCTCACAAAGCACCGAGCAGAAGGATCTCGATCCCGGTCGACTGCTCGGGCGCGGCCTACGACCTCAGCACCTGCGCGCCGGACACGAGCGGCTGGGCAGGTTTCGCCGTACTGCATTGGGTGCACTATCCATGCGACAGGCGACGACAACTCGCGATGACGCGACGCCAGTCTCCAGCAATGATTGCGCTTGCGCCCACGCCTTCGCTCTAGCACCCGCCGCTGCCTCGGTCTTGGAACGGTCACAGCGCACTTGAACCCCGACGCGGACGACTGCCGCAGCCATCATATAGACCTCGGTGGGTCGTCGGGCACCCAGAGTCTTCAGCGCGGGTATGCATGGAGGATGGGTCCAACCCATCGTGGAGACGTGGCCGCACTGCCCCAAGGATGTCCAGCCTGGTGACGCGGCGAACCCGAGCCGTCCTGCTATCGTAGCTGCGGTGGTATCCGGGTGAGGCGAGAGGCAAGAGGTGAGGGACTGTAGCCGCGGCTGGCGCAGGGCGGCCGGAAGGTGCATAGGAAAAGGTGGTGTTAGTCTAGTGCCGGCACGACAGTGAGACGACTGTATTGGCTATGATGTCACAACTTATTTCGGGGTTGGAACAGTCCGTCAGGCATCGGTGGGCGGCGGAGGTCGACGGAGGTGCTAGGCAGCGGCGAGAGTAAACGTCTCACCGCGCCACCATGTCGATTGATTGGGCTAAGACAAACGCGAGCTCGGATACACTTTCCAAGGAACGACATACATAGGAGGCCCTTGAGTGCGCTACAGCAGTATTAAGATGTACCTACGGATGAGACAGTAAGCACAGGGATCGTTCAACGAGGTAAGCGAGCATCGACGTACCCCTCTGCAACTTCTTCACTCTCAGCAGACCACGCTCATGAAGCCCCTTGAGGGCGCGCTGGGCCGAGGCAAAACACGTCGCCCAGTAACCATTCCTGTAACGTAACCGGCCATGCGGGCCAATCACGAGTTCGAATACTTGCAGATGCGGGAAGCGTTCCGGGCTGAGAAGCTTGTCGAAGTCGTGTATCTTGAACACTTTCCTGTTTCCTATCGTAGTCGCCCTGAGCATGCCGTACACACGGATCGTGATCTTGCGGAGCGACGGAGGGGCTTTCCCCAGAATTTTGACAAGTGTCTCGCTCAGAGGCCGCTTCGGGTTCTGGCGGTAGACCATGGGGAGCGTGATATATCGAAGCTTCTTGCAAGCGGACAGGTTCAGCTTCTTCCAATCACCTGTGTAACCGTATTTGGAGGTCTTCAGAGACGTGTTGGTCGAGATGGAGAGGATCAGATGTCGCACCTTTGAGGGAATTAACATAACCATCATCGTCTTCGATTGTCAACGTGGTGAGGCGACGGCCTGCGCTACGCAGCAGCTGCCCCAGCGCAATGACAGTTTGCTTTGAGTCGACTTGGACGTGGAGCTCTCGGAGCGAGTTGCTCTTCACGCTCACGGATAGCGCTTGCAGAGCCAAGGCAGTGTGCTTGGGGGAATCCGACTCCTGGAGAAAGAGCCGTCGGAATTCAAGAGGTCTGTGAAGGTGCTGAGGTTGGAATGATTCCTCGATGTCGAACCGTTCAAGCTCGAGTGTATCTGTGTCTCTGGGAGTGAACAACGACAACACGCGAAAGATACCTGTCAGGGAGCTCTTGTCGTGAAACTGGTCCCCGATGACGAAGCTGGATAGTGGAATAGGTTCGCGACAGCGCGCTGCACTCAAGTCTGTGGGCGTGACGTAGCGAAACGAATGCAAGGCCAGAGAATCGAGCTTGGGTAAGAGTTCGACGATGCTGACCACGAGCGTGTCGTCGATGGTCGTGATGGATGAATGATCATTATCTTCAATCTCGCCACCCAGACAGACAGAGATCACGGTTCTTGCAACTCGGGGGTACTTGCGTAAGACCTGCAAGAACGGGTCGAATGTGGTCACGCCCGTGAGGGAAACGCGGCGGAAGTCGAGGTGTTCGAGTGCGACTGCGCGCAAAAGACGGCAAGTGCGGGAACAAGAGGCTACGTAGTGCTTGTCGCGTCTCATATACCGGAGAATGAGGTGCAAAATCTCAGGAGGGAGATCCGTGAGGGTGCGGGTTCTGTGGAAGGCCATATTGCAAGACCGCTGGCGACGACGACGAGGATGAAGATAATGTTGACGAGGTGGTTGTGGTGGTCGCAGGAAGAGCATCGGGCGTCTATGTAGTTGAGTCAACTGATACAGTCAGGGCAGCGTCAACACCTGCTTCGGCGGCCAACTGAAGCAGGCCGCTCAGGTGGACGGTGACCGAAACCTGTGGACGAAACCTGCTGCGACACTGTTGTGCGGAATCGCTCACGAGCCGCTTGTGTCGCCGAGACGTCTAGCATCTGCCAGGTGTCTTGCAAGGGAATGTATAGATCTATCAGTATGTGATCAGCTGCTTAGAAAGGTAACGAACTCACACCTTGCATAAGATCAACCCAGTGCGTACCGCGCAGTCGATGAAATGCCCAGCCGTGCATCGATGTCGAGAGTGGCGATATTGGGGCCTGCACGAGCTAATAGCTTGCCCAAGACCAACCCACGTAGTTACGCCCGAGTCGAGCTCGACCGAGAAGTCTTAAATAGAAGCGAGTTGCATTTCAAGAGGCTAGCAGCAAGTGCGTGCTTGATCCGGGAGGCGGACTTACTCCGGACTGTGGAACGACCGGTAAGACCGACCGGCACTCGTGTGCACAGAACGCGGCCACAGCGAGCGACTCGAACGGGTGCTTAACGGTGCAGAATGACACAGAGGACGCATGTCAGCGAGGTCTGTTCGTGACCATAGGCCCCAAGAGGGTGGCACAGGCGGAGTTCTCCACCGGAGGTCGTGAAGATTGAATTAAGGATGTCGTCCCCAAATAGGACCTGATGGCGAGCGTCGACAACGGGAAGGGCCGGGGAGTGACTATGCTTCTACTAGATTCGACAACGGCAGAGATGGCGTTCCCGACGCATTCAATAGGAGAGATTCTGGCGTGGGCAACTTGCAGGGTTAGGAGGGTTGTGTCATTGATGATGGTGGTAGCGTACGGCACGATCTACACGGACGAACATCGAGTAGTTTCGCAACGTGAGGGTATGTGCGAAGGAATTGCACCCACCGGCTGGGTCGACGTGATTTTGTCGGCTGAGATGCGGCGGAAGTCGGGTCGTTCGTCGTGACTTCGCGTATATGATGTGAAATGAATGCATGAACAAAGTTGAGGTCGGTCCTTTCGAGCAGCTTGGTCTGTCAACCGTTTCCAGCTGCTTTCAGAACGATAGAGACCTTCGGCATCTTTGAGAGTATATTCGGCTGAGGCGGAACGCGCACACAGACGTCGCGAAGCCTCACGAACATCGCTCCGACAGGCTCCGACTGGGCGGTGTTCTCGCGTACTCTCGCCAGCCAGCGGACTCAGAATTCGACTGATTTCCGACTGAAACCAAGTATCCTTGCGGATTCCTCAAGGTCTCTATCGCTCTGGAAGCAGCTGTCAGTCGAGCACCACAACCGGAAGGGCATAGGACGCGCGTCGGGAGCAAAGCGTTGGGCGTCTGATGACCTGGGAGAGCCACATGCATGTAAATGTGAGCAGTACTTTGACGACTGGAGTACACACGAAGGACACACCAATTCGGAGTTGGCACAAAATTGCAAAAGCGAAACGCACTGCAGCGACACAGTGACTGATAATTCGTCGGAATTACAACCAAGCCTAGCAGCGGCGGAAAAGAGCAACACAGACATGTACAACATCGTAGCAAACGCGAGCAAAAGTCCGATCACATATAGCAGTCCACTCTTCAGGACATCTCCACGTCGGCTGCAGCCGAGGTAAGGCCCGAATCCGCCGTGATCTCGTCCTGCATGAAGGCCTCCAGCTCCTTGTCGAGCTCCTCCGCTGTCTTCGGCTTCGGCGGCTGTAGCCTCTTGGTAGACCGCGCGTTGCCCGGTTGAGGGCGCTGCTTGGTCCGCACGGGACCAACACCTGCTTGTCTGCGAAGAAGCATCAGCTCCACGGCGGGCCTGGAGGGACACAATGACTCACGAAGGTGCAGAATTCTGCCGGGCCTTTGGCTCGGTCTTGCTGAGACGTTCGAGGAGAGGCGGCTTCTCGATGCGGTTCAGGAGCGAGGGCGTGCTCGCGCTTCGGCGGGGAGGGGGCGCGGTGTCGTACGCGATCGACATCGGCTGGTCTGCAAGACAACGACAGCCGTCAGAACGACGCTGGGGGATGACAAGGACGACGAGCTGGTTCAATTTTACTTTTGCAGAGGATCCCATCAAACTGCTTCTTCGCCCTCGTTGCCTCCGCCGGGGTCTCGAACGTGACAATGGCGACACCGGAGGAGCGGCCACTGCGGTCGTACTGTTGACAGTCATATCCACGGTGGTGTGCGCCAGGAGGATATGAGAGTGGTGCGAAATAAGTCGGGTTGGTGTCTCGTTTTTCATGTGGACTCGGTGCATGCGGAGCTTCGTACCCTGATTTGTGGATCACGGACTAGCGTGCCAATCTGTCCAAAGATTTGCTAAAATCCACGTTGTCAGCTCAGGTGGCCAGAGATTGTGGTGGGAGGGGGGAAGGAACCGGGTAAAGAGAGTGCGGGCAGTGGTAGTACACTTGCTTGTCAGAAAAGTATCCCCTATACTCCCCTGCAGACCAGTGGGTGGCGCAAGCCGGCGTACGAGTTCATCTAGGAAAGGGCGACTAGCCCGTCGGGCCAAAGCAGCGACCGCAACATCGGGCTCGCAACTCGGTAGGCGGTCGCGTGCAAGGCTGCGCTGGGGCACAACCGTTCACAGAAGGGCTGCGTCCTGATTGTGCGCGGTTGTCCGGCAAACGAGCCATCGGACATTCCTGGTCGCTGGGATGATTTCTGTCGCGCGACCGCCCGCCAGCTGCTCTGGGGAAGATGGAGGAGTCGCTGAACATCTCATGGGTAAGTCACGCACGCTGTAGCAGCGCTGTCAACCGCGCCGCCGAAGACACATCTCTGCGTCCTCGTCTATTTGCCCCATCAAGAGACGACTCGCAAGCAAGACAAAATCCTTGCGATTGCAGTAAAAGACTCGCCGTCCATCCTTCACTGGACAAACTTTCCCGACAAGGTTGCAGGCCCAAAGGGCTGAAGAGCGTATAGGGGGGGGGGNGGGGGGGGCTCCACTTGCAAGGTTCTCGTGGCGACATATGCTCGAAAGCACATGGCACTCTCATGAAGGAGGAAACAAGAGTAGAAGACGTACACTCAGGTCTTTGGGAGTCACTTCGTAGTGCAGATTGGAGACGACAATCCTCGTATTTGTGACGCCGTTTGTGGGCCTTGCGACGGTATTCTGAACCGCTCGAGGGACTCCTGGCGCTCTGTCATGAAGCCACTGTCCCTCAGAGCCTTGCGGCCGAGCTGCAGCTGCCGGTCGCTGTTCGTCGAGTCAACAACAAACTCGCGCTCGGCCGTCGCAGATAGGGGCTCACGCTGTAGGGCTTCTTCGTACGGTTCGCAGCAGGAGCCATCTCAGTTCAAGTTCGCAGAACAAAAAACAAGCAAAGATGATGCGGCGAGAACGGGCGGGGCGAGGAGAGATGGTGGAGGTGGCGGAGAAAGCTGGCAGCAACAGGGCGCGAGGCCCACTTACACCCAGACGCCCGAGTTTAGGCGGCGACAACACTCGCCGCCCGGAAAGGAAGGTCTTCAAGATCGTCGCCCCAGTGGTTTGGGGAGCGAATCCTTCGACCTTTGCCTGCATCAGTACTATACTGCGCACGCAGCACATATATACCTCAACACTGCTAGCTGCGATAAACGGAGCTTTACGCTCAACTCGCCGAGAGAGCAGGCTGTAGGCTTCACCTGTTGTCAGTGCTGCCATCGTTCAGTGAGAACGGTTTGTGATCTAAGTACAACGAGAGAGACGTACAGCAGATAAGAACTATTGGTTTTTTTTGGTCAATCCGTGAAGCTCATGGTACTCTGTATGACCTACCGCACAGGCTGCAGTCAAGTTTGCCCTACACAACCCTACATGTTGAATGACATTCAAACGGCACATTGACAATCATATGTGCACGAAGATGAGTAAACGCCTTGTAAGCATAAAGAGCTGAACAACGCAAGTGTTCACAGGCTCACAGACCAAAACATGATGACCTCAAACCGTTGTCCCACCACCGGAACGGCGCCCTCAGACCGGAAGTGGAATTCTTGTCAAGCTGTCTGAATTCACGAGGTTCTAAATAGTCACCTTTACTTCAATCAACCGTCCCCAAGGCCCATACGTGAATAATACAAGTCGGAAAGGAACTTATGCCAAGTTTGAAGTGGGAGCACAAAGAGCGCCAGACACCGCCCAAGATGAACCAGGCGCTTAGTGACGCGTGATTACATAATTTCGTGGGCGCGTCGGCGGAGTTCCAAATGTGGATTAAAACCCGGGCAATGTTGAATTCCAAGTCCTCTCTCAGCGTCGACGTCGACCATCGCGAGACTCCTCCTCGTCGCCTTCGGCGTCGTGCTCATTGTCTGCCGGGGCTGCTCAGCACTTCTCTTCACTCTCCCAGCTAATCCCCGCAGTCTCTGTCGGTCTTCGCCACGCCGCAACCACGCCCCCTCATTGCCTCACCTCCCCCAACTATCCACCTGCAACCCACACTAGCTAGCATCTATGGCTGCCACCGCACGTGCTTTTACTATCTTCAGAGATCACTTCGAGGCCCCGGTGGCCGAAGAAGGCCCAACCACCACCATCGCCGTCACCCCCTCCGGCCCCCTCCTGGTTTACGTCGCTGACAAGGAGAATCACGACCCCCTCACGGGATGTCGTGCTCTCTCCGAGCAAGTGCTCGGCAAGAAGCGTAAGAACACCCTCGCTGTGAAGACTCAGCCGGTCTCCCCAAGCAAGAAGCCCCGCCCGCTGGGCGAGAAGACGAAGAAGCTGTCCTCGTCTTCGAGCAAGCCCGTCTCGGACAAGAAGACGAAGCGGTCGGGCTCATCGAAGCGTTCGACCTCGAAGCGCACCCGCCGCGAGCCGTCGCTCCCGCGTCTTGCCGAGGAGGGCGAGGAGGTCGAGGCGCTCGACCAGATCGCGATCGACGCCAAGTGCAAGGAGCTCACCGTCCTCCCTCTCGCGGACATCTCCGAGGCCTACGAGCAGGCGGTGATGTCGGAGGACTTGCTGGCGCGTGTCCAGAAGATTGCTGAGGAGAAGGTACGTGTGGTACCGCGGCGAACGCCACCGTTAGCTGATGCTGTCTTGCTTCGAAGGTTCAGCTATCGGAAGACAAGGTCGAGCAGCCGACCACTCCTGACCATTCCCCCTCGAAGGTCGATGTCGCGTCTTCGCCTGCCCCCGCGGCCACCGGGACCGTTTTCTCGACCCCCGAGCGCAAGCGGATCTACTCCGCGTTCACGTTCTCGACGCCCTCGCCGGCAAGCCAGCGCTACGCCTCCGCTCGCGGATCGAGCGTCGAGCGCTTCTCCGATGTCGTCTTCTAGGTTGCCTTCGTGCCTACGTCCCCCACATCCTATCGCGCCTGCGAGTACAACGTTTCCCTGCTCTCTACATGCTTTCCTACAATCCACGTGCGCCAAACATCCTCATACCTCCCACCTCCGATATCCTCCCTACCTCCGCCGCCATGAAGATTACGTGCGCCATGTCTCATACGACTCGTCCGCGGATTCTGCTCGCCCAAGAGGACTTGGTCTCAGGACCTACAAGTACCCACGTACCCCCACGCGACAGCGCGTTGTACTACTATATATAATTCGCATCTCATCCATCTCGCAACCCACGCACGCATCTATCCCAAGTCCCTCACTCTCCTGAGATCCTCGAGCCCACGTGCTTCTTCTTGATTGCACATGGCTCGAACTTGTGCGATCCCCTGCCCACCGTCCACCCACATACCCTCTGCATTCCGTTGCTTTGTTTCTTCCTCGCCTTTGTCTCCGTTATTTGGTTATCCCCGACAATCGCCTGTTCATATCTCCGCATCATGTCTATCTGCTTCTGTCTGCGTCTTGGTCTCGCCTCCCACTCCCATCGCCAACCATCACGTCTCCTATCGCCTATCATTGTTGTCATGTAATTCTTTGCTTTGTCGCCCGCTCGCTAGCATACGCCACTCTATAGCTTCCTAAGTAGCCTCTTTGGACTGCGGGTAGATTGTAGACCGTGTATCGCACTAGTCGAACTGCTCTCGAATGACACATGTGAAGTGTCTTTTGTTTCTCGTCAAAGTTGGACCTGGGAGCTCTCCGTGATATGTCGACATGCAGTCCTCCTGCTGGGGTGTGGGGCTCAGGATGTGTGCGTCTATCTTCCCCAAAGTGCAGCAATGCATGTCTTGGCGACAGAATGGCTGTTGCGCAATCATCCAAGCGTTTCTGCACGCAGGCTCGAAGCTGAAGTATAGTATGCGTGCTCGTCGTCCGTCTCGGCGAGCAGGCTCACCAGAGTCAGGAACCGAGGAGGTACCCATGACGTCAGATTAACCCCAACCCCAGCATGTGGGTCCGAGAAAGGCCATGTGATAAGACCGAGGAACCGGGCGCTCGGCGGCTTCTCCGCCTCTGCCGCCGCCTTCGACAGGTTTTGGGGCCTGGGATCCCTCTTGACCTTCAACCACCACCATCTCCCGCGAAATATGCGCGATACATCCCTTCGTGCGCGCAAATCGGTATGTGCCCGCGTAAATCGCGCTTTGCGGCTCCGAACCGGCAGGCAGCATCTCGCCGATGCCCCGATTCGCGCGTCGCGTCGCGTCGTATGTGCGGTTCCTTGGAATGCTGTCCTGACGATCATCTCTCCCCGCGCAGGCAAGCGACGTCAAGGACCCGAACGGGCAGCCCACACACACAGTTGCCGTCAATGAGGTCGACAGCGGCACCCGTGGCAAGACATCGAGCAAGACGCTGACTTGGTTGGAGATCCCCGAGTGGCAGAGAGACAACGAGTTTATCCTCAGTGGGTACCGAAGGTGCGTGTTTTGACGTTTGCTTTGCTATTGCGTCGCAGTTCGGGAGATTCTGGTCGAGCGGCCCCGCGGGATGTGCCTTGTCACGCCCTCGTCCGAGTCGCTCGATCCCGCTATGACACGTGCTCGCTTCTGCTCACAATCTGTGGCACTTCGGGAAGCGTAACCGCGCCGGGCCCGCCAAAAGTACGAAGGGATCGGCCCCCTCGGGCGGTTCGGGACACTGTTGTGCGTGGTGTGCTTGCAGCTTGACCCAGGTGAATGCTCTTCATGCTTCGTGCAACTGCATGATGTGTGCGCGTTTCGAGCGTTTTCCTGGCACGCGTGGTTTGTAGGCTCGGACCCAGACGGTTAGTAGGCGATCCTGCCACAGCAGGGATCCCGGCGTTTTGGACGGGAGAATTTCCTCGAGGACACCTTTTGTCTCATTCGAGAGCGCGACCGGCTGAAAAGTTACCTTTGGCCTGAAACCTGGCTGCAAGGTAATCTCGCGCGGTGACTTAGCAGCGAATATATGGACTTCCTTTGAGGCTCGCCCCGCAGTTGAGGTTGGCCTCACCGTGCGTACTTGTCGTGATCGCAGCGGCGAGCAGTGTTCGTTTCTGGTCATGGCGGCGAAGACGTCGCTCAGAAGAACGTCGTGATGCCGCGGGAGTAGGTTTCACATACTGAGCATGACGCCATCCCACCATCGACGAGCTACGACTGTCGGAATATCATCGCACGACACTTGCGCCCGAGTCTCATCGTGACTTGTCACCATCCCCCGAGATCCGCTCCCAAAGCAATCCTCGAGTTACAGACGGCATGACAAACTTGTGACGCATGCTCGCTTCTGCTCACGATCCTTCTTTTCGACATGTAGTCGCACCGGTCCCGCGACAAGTCCGAAGGGATCGCCTCTTTCGGGCTGTTCGGGGAATCGCTGTGCGAGAATGGCGAGGGCTCCTTGAGCGTACTTGACGTAGGCCAGCACTCTCGCGTGCACATGTCATATTCCGATTGGTGAAGTACATGTACTGCTCCACACGCTGCTCCGATTCGTCAGATCCGTCGGCCATCTGTTCGGGGAGTAACTGGGAGCACGCCCCTCTGTGACAGCTACCCGACAGGCAACTTGCGCACTGCGACAGACTGACGGGACTAAACATATGCATAAATCATACCGTTCACACTGTGACGATCCCGGACTGTGAATGTTGAAGCAGTAGCATGTGAGGTGGCACGACTCTGACACGTCAGATGCTACTGTAGCAGGAACGTCGTTTGCGAACACGCGGCATGCACTGCCTGAACCTGGTACAATGGGCCGCGGATATGTTTCTTGTGGCTTACCTATGCTTCGCACCATCCCCCTGTATAGGCAAGTCTCATGATCTCACCATGCATGTGACGCGTGTCATCACCGCTGGTT
>WJSG01024366.1:0-10052 GCA_016618145.1 Sanghuangporus lonicericola | reverse complement strand
GGCGTTTGGCCAGTGGGTGTGGTGGTTGTACCTCGTCGTGAGTGCCATCCCGTCGCCTCGTGTCGCGTGCGCCCGAGCTTGACACGGGTCGTGTGCCTACCTACGTTTGCAGATCCCGCTGTACGCCGTCTTCAAGCTGTGGAGCTCTGTTATCTCGCCGATGCTGGGCTTTGCTCGTGGGGGTGGGGCTGCGCAGGCGGATGCCGACGCCGCGGGGGCNGTGGGGCTGCGCAGGCGGATGCCGACGCCGCGGGGGCGGAGCCAAAGGAGACGGTGAGCAAACGGCAGGAGAAGCTTCGCAAGCGACAAGAACGTGGCGACCCCCGGGTGCGCGCGCAGACGCGTAGCTGAGTGCGGCTGCCCTTCTGTACCTCCCGTGCTGTCGCAAATGTACCACATATCCTGGATTTTGCAATCTTGCTTCACCTTCTCACCGGTCGTCTTGTGCTGGCAGAGCCTCTCCGAACATGTGCTATTGCAAAGGTGATGTTATGGTGATATGTTACAGGTGACCGGTGAACTCAAAGAGGGAGCAAGCAACAGCGCCTTGATCTCAACGGAGCACACTGACAGTGACTACAGCGATGAGGTATATTACATACTCCGCCAAGCGATGCGATATGCAATGGAGCAAAGACAAAGCGTTTACAGGTTGTGATAGGTTGTGGCGAGGGTGGCAGATGGAGCATAAAGAGTCGTCATCTTTGTCGCGATATCGTGATGGGAGCCGGAACGTGCAAAATATGCATCACAGCTCAGGCGCACCCTTGTACACCGGATGTTGGCTCGCGGGCACACTAGGCTGGTATCCACTGCCCATGTAGTTCGCGGCACCACCCGAGTATGCCGTTTGTTCCGCAGTTGGGTACGAGGACGTGTTCAAGGATCCAGCTGTGGCGTCGTTGCCCGTGGGGAACGTGCTCGGGTCATTCGGGTCCTGGTTTGTGGAGATCGTCGCCAACTCGTCAAACGATTCGTGCGAGAGCATGGACGACAGACTCACGTAAAGCTTCGGGCTCGGCTGCACCAGGGGCTGCAGGACCTCCTGCGTGAGCGCCTTCTCCCCCTCTCCGTATGCCGGGTATGCAGGGTACTGTGCGTACTGTGCCGGGGCGCCGGCGACGTCGAGAGGGCCCGTCGTGGGGAGGCTCGTGGCCTTGTTGCGCCGCTGCCGGTGCCGGAGGAAGAAGAAGATACCAAGGCCGATTGCGAGCGCGCCGACGACTCCGCCCACGACGCCGCCGACAATGGGACCGACGTTGGACGACTTGCTTGAGCCGGAGCCGGACTTGCTGGGTGCGCCCGTGCTACCGGACCCGGACGCGCTGTGGCTCGTCGATGTAGGCGGGAGGCTCAAGGAGGAGAAGGAGGAGGTGGGGCCAGCGCTGATGACACTGATGGTTGCAGTGGCATCCGGTTTGTCTGAGCGGGAAGGTGAGTGGGCGTGCAAGCGGTAGCGGTGCGTGGTGCGTACTTTGGTTTGCGATTGCCTGCGCCGCATCTGGATTGAAGGTGCCATTTCTCTGTGCAAACGTTGTGAGTCGTGCACGCTTCCAGAATCGACAAGTACGTACCGTGATGTCCATATAGGCCCATGCTGGAACGGCCGTTCCCAGTGGGATGTCGTCGGGGAACCTGAGATACGTCGCAGTGAGCTGAGGTGCAGCGATGGATATGGACAGCTAACACTCACTTCTGTACATACACGGTCGAGCAATTCTGCGCATACAAAGACCATCTGATGGGAGGACTTAACTCCAGTTGTCTGGGGGAAGTGGTAGGACTCACGGAATGGTATATAGAAGCTGTCCCTGACAAGCGGCACACGCGTTGATCATCGAGTAGAGGACCGAGCTGCATCGACACGGCGTTGCGCTGTCGGAGGAGTTCAAGGGCGTGTTGTAGTGATAGCCAGGTGAGAGCGGGTACACCCAAGAGGCTGAGGGCACATATATGAGTTGGCACACGAGCTGATTTGCGGAGACGCACGCACCGGACGGAGTCGTGCAGGGCGTGAAGAGATACGACGCGACCAGACAGGGACTCTGACCTTTTGAGTTGGTCATCTATCCCGCGCGGATCAGTCTGGGACGCGTGAGGGACGAGCGGGGCGACTCACCCATTCCCAACCTGGTTGGCAGACAGCACTGGTGCCCTGGGCCGCGACCCCCGGCGTGTGTGTCGCGAAGTAGGCGACGAGGGGAAGGGCGAGCAGGAGCGTGGAGGGCATGGTGGACAGTGCGGAGAAGGAAGCATGGCTGGCTGGAGGAGGAGGATATAATCGATGGACCAGTGCCACAGACGGGATGACAGCTGGTTTCAGATGCGCATGTGGACTAGCGGCCGCCGGTCGGTACAGCTACAAGCCGTGCAGTCGCCAGAAAAGCACCATTCCGCGGTTACACACTCTAACAACGTTGCTGCAGTGTATAGTGATCTGCATAGCAGCCCGTGCCACCCAAGTGCCACCAGATAAGCTGTGCCCTATACGTAAGTCCGGTCCGTTGGACACAGCCGCCGCGCTGCTTGCTTCTCGCCACCACCGTCCCCGTCCGTGTTCACCACGCGAAATTCAAGAATGGACAACACCGACTGCGGCAGGATGCAAGAGCCCACTGGCACTCTGGGATTCCCGGTGAGCGTGCTCCCTGTGGCGGAGTGTGGCGGCCTGCCAGATAGCTCATGTCGCTGTCCATCGTGCTCATTGCTACATAGGCCGTCTTGATACCCGGGCCGTGGAACACGCGTCAGCATGTGCAAGACGACGCCTTAGACCAAGTACACATCGGCCAGGCAGCATATATGCAGTCCCCGCCTCTCGAGCCTCTTCTCCCGGACGCGGACATCCCGAACTCGACTCAAGCGCGCGCATACACCCACTCATTATCGTCTCCCTCGGCAACCCCTACGCGCCCACTTGCGGATTCTGTTGCTGCGCAGGACATGGCTGAAGACACAGCTCCTACCTCCATCGCAACAACCGTCTCCTCTTCTTCAGGCAGCGTCACGCCATCCGCACTCCAAGATCTTCTGCTGGAGCTGGAGCTGCAGTCAGTCGCCAATCACCAAAGACCCCCAGCTGCGCTTACGGAAGACCACTCAGGCGAGACGTCGTTCGTTATGAAATTGCCCAGGTCGGGACTTACGACATGGAAACCCTTGGTGGCTTCCCGTCTTCAAGACGTCGACCGCATGGCGCCTAGTAGTTCTTTAGTGAAGAACGCTGCTCCTCAAGATGGTTCGGAGTCAACGACGAATAGCTCAACGGCCTCGGACATCGGAGCGTCAGTCCTCGCCCATCGTCCTGTCCCTGTCCTGACTTCCCAATGCGAGACTGCTGCGCTACCTCTCAATGAGCCCGAGCTTATGCCCGACGGCGATTTTGAACACTCGCCTGCGATATATGCGGGCTTAGCTGGTCGCGAGGCGACAGACGCGCCGACGTCTATGCAGGCCTCATCAACGCAGTCTCCGGCTCCTCCTGACGTGACTATCCCGGAGGCAGGAGCAGGCGTGCAGCAAGGCATCTTGCCTGACACAGCCGATGAAGGTCAACCCGGGGACGACATCATCATTCCTGAGGATCTGGGCGTTCCTCGGGCATCGCCCTCTGACGACGTTGGTCTACTTGCGACGGATCAAAACGCGGCATGTCCTCCTGTCGTTCAAGAACACTCCATGGAGTCCGCCTTCGAGTCTGCCGTTATCCCGTCCATCATCTTTGAACCTGTGCCGTCCGATGACTCAGTTTCAGTGCGCCAAGAGACGCCTTCGGAGCAGCTTGCGCCGGAGACCGTCGGTTGCATGTCCACTGAGGCATCTGTAACCGGTGATATCGCTGCCCCTTTCCTGCATTCGGAGAAGCAAGCATCCCTCGCGTCTTCGGAAGACCCTCCGTCCACGACAAACCCACTGGCCGAAGAAGAGATGGTGGAGGAGGGTCCTGACGATGCTGCTATACCCATCTCTGCTGCTGCACTTGACCACATATCGGCGCCTGCAACATTCGAGGCCGACGACGATCCCCGCATAGACACTTCTTGCGACCGTCCGAGCTCTCAAGAGGACTCGGTTGTATCACGGTCTTGCCTCCAAGAAGCCACCCTCGTTGACCTCGAACACGACTTCCCGGACTCTGGCATGCCTTGCTCCGCTGCGTCGATCCCTGCCGATGTGCCTATGGACCGTGACGGGCTCAATGTGGAGCCGCCACCAGCTTCTGACGATCCACACTCTGAGGCCCTTCCGCCAATGACCACTGCTGACGACGCTGCTGCTCCCCTGCATCCTCCCGCGGCATCTGTGCCTACTAGTCCTGATATTGACACCGATGACGTGCCCTCAAGCGAGAACGCAGGTGATGACTCAAAGCTAGACTTAGTCGCCGAAAATCCCGCCCCGCTGCAGGAACACGCAGAAGACGTTCCCCGTGCGGATGACGCGATCGTGCTCCCGACGCGGGATGAGACTGCGGTTGAAGTCCCGGTTATCGTTTATGAGGGCCTTCTGCAGCCTGAGAATGTTAACTCAAGTAGACTCGTCGACACTCTGGACGATCATGCAGCTGTGCCAATGCCCTTGGATGAAGTCGCATCCGCACCCCCTGGCCAAGAAAAGGATAAGCGGCTTTCGGAGGAGCTGGCACAGCCCGATGACATCGGCATCGCTCTCGCAGGCGACGTTCGTGAGCTCGAGGGCGGTCCAGCCACCGCAAGTCTATCCGAGTTTGTTGATGTACCCTGCCCAGGACTCTCCACTGTCCCCATATCAGAAGACGCTCAGCCCACCGACGCTCCTGCGGACATACCCGATGCTGGCGGATCTGACGCGTACTCTGGCGCAAACTCGAATGTATGCTTTCCTCTGGAATCTGCCGCTTTGCTGTCGTCCCAGGCTGGTCTTGACACCGACTCTCTGCTTGATGTCGACATGGCTGACTGTTTTGCTGCTCTTCCTGACTTTGGGGACGGAATTCCAGCCTCGGAAGACTTCCAAGCCGCGATGCCCATCTCGGATGACCTTCCCGACGATGTTGTTCTACTCGATTGCGACTTGCCGCCTTCGTCCCCGCCTCCGTCGTCCAGTCCCCCCCGCGTGTTCTCTTCGCCTGGGCCTACGTCGCTCGAGACTACTCCGACCTCCAGTCCACCCCTCGGAAGTGGTAACGCCGACGGTCCCGCAACACCCTCCCCTTTCCCCAAAGGACAATTGTCTGGCCCGGACTCACGACTGCTCAAGCGAGCGCTCGAGGAAGAAGACTCTGCTGCGCCCGCCGGTACGAGCCATTTGCCACGGCTCAGAGAGAGGCAAACAAAGCGAGTGGTATGTTCTGCGTCTTTGGGCCTGTATCGGCGCGAAACTCACCCATGCGTATGCAGAAAACGGAGGATGTTACACCGGCGCACACGCCGCCGAACCCCACACGTCCGACTCCTGCCTCACAAGCGAAAGAGCGCAAGAAGCTTGCTGCGCCGTTCCGCTCTCCCGTCATCAAGGGGCCACTCGTCCAAGGTGGTCTGCATGCTGTATACGCTACAGGTCGTGCAAAGGTGCCTCCTCCCCCGCGCAAGGCCCGAGCAGCGGAGGACGACAAGGCGAGCAGCAGCTCAGGCCTTCCAGTGAAGCCTGAGGTTCCGGTCGCGAACAAGGACCGCACAGCGAACGTCGCGAAGCAGTTCAAGTCCCCGCTCCATGCTAGCACTGTCTCCTGCTCGGTTTCCGACTCTGCGTCCGCCGCGGGGACCTTCTCCAGCGTGAAGGCCGCGCCTACGATCCAGGCACTCCAGGGCAAGGTCCAGACGCTCAAGCAGGCGATCAAGATCAAGAACTCTCGGAACGGCGACGACGAGGATGACGCCCTGGAGGGCCTGGTGGAGAAGTGGACGACCGCGGCGAGGGAAGTCGCGTGGGGCGTGTGGGACTACGTGAAGGACCTTGATCCGGGATGTGCGGCGGACGTGGGGACGAAGAGCGGGTGGTTCGCAGACGACGACGGGCCCGCGGGGCCGGGCACGAAGAGAGGGCTCGACTCGAGCTGGGGGTACGATGATGGGCATGCTGGGAAACGGGCGAGGGTAGACGATGGCGCCGACCAGGCGGACGAGAAGGAGAAGGAGAAGGAGGAAGAGGAGGAGGAGGAGCCGCCTGTGGTCCACCATACGCTGGGTGTCATGCTGCGGCGGATGGGCATCGACCCCGCAACGCTCGGATGGGATGAGGAGGAAGGTGACTTTGTCGACGTGGACGCTTGATCGTGTTTTTTCTTGTTGCTTCTTGTCCTTGCTCTGCTTCGCTTTCTCTGTGCTGTGATATTGCTGTGATTCGCTCGAGTTTGTGCCATTCTCATTCTTGTACTTCGTAACATACGCATACAATGCAATCGTGATGGGATACCGGATAGCGCCACTGCGGAGCAAGCACTCGCGGGCATAGCTGGCGAGCGGGATCCACACACCAGCAGTCGACTTTCAACGTTGACACTAGCACTCTGTCCCGATACCGCTGGGATTGACGCGTCCCAATCTCCGCCTTCCTCATTTGCTCCGAGGCGAATATGTAGGGAGAATATGCAGTGTGCATATTCCCCAGCGTTGCAGTCTTTCCCGATGAGCTCGTCGAGTAGGACGAGAGGTCATGTTGCGGGTCAACTCACCCAATGTCAGGTTTCTCGTAGTCGACTGCAGGTAGCTTTGAGAGCGCGTTGGAAGTGATGGGAAAGGGATACCGCTGGCGGAGTCTTGCCTGAGCTCCCCTTCATTTTCACAGGGCTAAGGGACATCCTCCTTGGGAATAATAGCACCGTTCTTGCCGCAGATCAGTATGGACAAGGTAAGGGTTTCGAGTCTGAACTAATACTCACCTTTTTCGCGGCTGCTGCCGTGCGCATGACCTCCGGGGGACTCAACCAGTGCAAAGACTTTCTCTGGCCTTCCGGGAGTTCAGCAATCACGTCCAGCCGCTCCGATACAATCCTGCTCTCGTCCCCCAATAGCTCGTCGTCTGCAATCGGGACCGCCCAGTTCCACTCAGAGATCGGTGCCCAATGTCCCGAGGAGCCATCTGGCGCCGGCAATGAGCTCGATGCAGGGGGGCCGTCCGGCTCTTGCGGCACGTTATCTCCTCGGGGGTCATCTCCATCTTCAAAGTGGTAGGCCTCCTCTGGCAGGTCCACGTTCGTGATCATCGCGTTCAGGAGCGGACCAGAGCAGTCTGAGGGGTTGTGCAAGCGATCAGCGGACAGTCCCGGGACCAGGGCGCGGAAACGGTCTCTCCAGCAGAGGTAGGCGGGTTCTTCCGTATACGCCATGCTCCTGGTGTAGTCGACAAAGCTGCCGAACAGAGACAGGTCTCCGTCCAGCTGCGCACCAGACCACTGCTTCTTCAACGAGAAGACGCGACGAGATGATAGACGCTGCTGTTTGCGGGTCTCCCAGGGCAGACCACCTACCATGAGCGAAAGCAAGGTGTAAGACGTTGACTCCATGGCGTCTCGTCGGAGGGGCTATCGACGGTATGAGAGATGTATGCATGCGGAGCACTGCGCAGTGTACTCACAATGGTGTAGATGTCCCGTCAGGCTGAGATGGGATAGCGTGCCTATAGAATACGGTGTGCCCTTGTCCGGTAAATGCGCCCTTGAGGAATGATCCCTGTATGGTCTACAGAGGCCGAAGTCTACCACGCGTATGCGACCTGGCTGGACTTCATCTGGCCCGAGCATGAGATTGCCGGGTTTGATATCGCAATGGACGATACCGCGGGAGTGAATATATTCGAGAGCATCTAGCTGTATAGGCATCAGTGACGGCCTGTACGGTGTACGGTGGCTGGACAGAGAAGCTCACCAGCTGGTGTGCGAGGACTGCGAGGTTCCGCATCGTCAGCTTAGTTTCAACGACGCGGAGGTCAACACTGAGCGCCTCCATAGCTAGGTACTCGTGGTGTTGTGATTTCCCCCAGGCGTAAGCTAGAGGGATACTCTTGTGACCTGATGCAGCACGGAGAGTGTACTTATTGCATGCCAGCGGGCGGAGAATGTATCGCACATACCTTGAAGCAAGACGAGGGCACACGCTTCGTGAACTAGCCTTGGATAATCGACGTAGGCCGTAACGTGGCACTTCTTCACTGCGACCAGCTTTGCCGGTTCTTCGCTCGTTTGGGCCGCCGATAAGTACACTCGCCCTAGCCCATCGTCAGCTCCAATTTGCAATGCACGCAGCTTTCTCACCGTATCCTCCATATTTGGGCTGCTCTGGTAGAAAGCATAAACGCATGCTGTGAGCGCAGAGGAGGAAAAAAGCTCTGAGTTGTGTTAACCCCTCGTACGTCGGCGTCTGATCGGAAGGACTCCTTACGGATCGGAGCAGGGCATCGTAGATGACACGTTGACACGTACTTATACATTTCCTTGCCTTTGTGACATACTCGTACAACGTCTCCTCACTATTTCTTCAGGTCTCGGCGGATTCGAGTGGGCCAGTTCGTAGCCTCCCTGCCGAGCAACCACCCGACAGTGTTGCTGTTTCCCGGAATGCCCCTACGAGTAGTCAGATCATGGCAGCCAGATGTGCAGAACCAGTACTCCCACCTTTTGTCGTAATAGTACAGCATCCTGTCCAATGCATCCACCCCATACTCGCCCGCGACGTTGACATGCGTCGCACCCCTCCCCCGGACCTGATCCCTCGCAATCGGCTCGACCTTGATATCCTTCCCCGATTGCTCGGAGATGTATCGTGCGACGTCTTCGAAGGTGCAGTTCTCGCCGACAAGCTCGTACCGCGCGCGGTTGTGCGTCACGGGGTCGAGCAGAACGACTCGCGCAATGGCGGCAAGATCCTCGAGGTCGAGGTATCCTTGCAGCGTTGTCGGGCTGTATGCGGCAGGAAGGATGCCAGTAGAGACGACAAGTTCGAGGTTGACGTTCTGCATCAAGGATGTGGGCTGCGAGTACGATGCGGCGTATGTGTAATTAGAGTTCGCATCGTTGTTGTGGAGGAATGCGGGCTGCATACCTGTAGAATGGTGTAGTTGAGGCCGGACTCGATCAGGTGCTCTTCCACGCTATACACACCTCTGTGAGCGAATGGGAGCCATACGTATGTACTGAACCAAGAACGCACTAGAACTTCGCCTTGTGGTTGAGCAGCTTCGTCAGGACCGGGAACAGCACGCTGCAGTACACGAAATGCTTTACGCCCGCGGCCTTCGCAGCGTCGATGAGCGCGATGCCCATCGCACTCTCCAGCGCGTTGAACGCAGGCCCGTTGTGGAACACGATGTCGACGCCCTTCAGTGCGGGCCCTAGCGTGCTCGCCTCGAGGTAGTCTCCGAGGGCAAACGAGGAGTCCGTGAGCTGCGGGTACCGCTCCTTGAGCTTTTGCGCGGCGGCCTGAGAGCGGACGAAGAGCCGTAGATCCAAGGGCGCGACAGACAGGGAGTCGAGGAGGGCGCGAAGGACGAACCCAGACGTGCGACCGGATGCACCAGTGATGAGGATGGTCATGTTGTCTACATGGGTATGGATGATCAGTTGCGCTAACATCGGGTCGACGGGCACTTACCCTTACTTACTTCAGATGGTACACCAAAAGCAGACAGTACTTTGCTCGCCCTTATATGCTGGGTCGCAAGAGACTCCGCCCGTAGAACTGCTATGTCAGTGTGAAAGTCAGTGCGTCATCCAGACCCACCGCAACTCCGAAACTCTGGCCAGCTCGCGTCCAGTTCTTCTGATCGCAACCTAGACTCGAGAATATGGAAAGCAAGTACCGACTATGGCGAACATAGTGGGGCATAACGAGCATAACAATAGTATCGACATGTCCGAAAGTCCGCAAGCAAAATACATACACATAGAGATACACGGGTTCGAGAGCATGCGAGCGACGACAGAGCTTGGTAGTCCGAAATCACGAGAGCGGCTGAATGTAATGTCCAAATGGTGTCGACGTTACTGTCCGTGCCCGAGAGCCTCGGGAGGTGGGTGTAGTATCCTCTCTGGATACCTGCAGATGCACCGTCAGACAAGAGGGCACCAATTTCAGAGG
>WJSG01024365.1:0-10095 GCA_016618145.1 Sanghuangporus lonicericola | reverse complement strand
GGCGTTTGGCCAGTGGGTGTGGTGGTTGTACCTCGTCGTGAGTGCCATCCCGTCGCCTCGTGTCGCGTGCGCCCGAGCTTGACACGGGTCGTGTGCCCACGTTTGCAGATCCCGCTGTACGCCGTCTTCAAGCTCTGGAGCTCGGTTATCTCGCCGATGCTGGGCTTCGCCCGTGGGGGTGGGGCTGCGCAGGCGGATGCCGACGCCGCGGGGGCGGANGGTGGGGCTGCGCAGGCGGATGCCGACGCCGCGGGGGCGGAGGAGCCAAAGGAGACGGTGAGCAAACGGCAGGAGAAGCTTCGCAAGCGACAAGAACGTGGCGACCCCCGGGTGCGCGCGCAGACGCGTAGCTGAGTGCGGCAGCCCTTCTGTACCTCCCGTGCTGTCGCAAATGTACCACATATCCTGGATTTTGCAATCTTGCGTTACCTTCTCACCGGTCATCTTGCGCTGGCAGAGCGTCTCCGAACATGTGCTATTGCAAAGGTGATGATGATAAGGTGATATGTTACAGGTGACCGGCGAACTCAAGGGGAGCAAGCAACAGCGCCTTGATCTCAACGGAGCACACTGACAGTGACTACAGCGATGAGGTATATTACATACTCCGCCAAGCGGTGCGATATGCAATGGAGCAAAGACAAAGCGTTTACAGGTTGTGAGAGGTTGTGGCGAGGGCGGCAGATGGAGCATAAAGAGTCGTCATCTTCGTCGCGATATCGTGATGGGAGCTGGAACGTGCAAAATACGCATCACAGCTCAGGCGCACCCTTGTACACCGGATGTTGGCTCGCGGGCACACTAGGCTGGTATCCACTGCCCATGTAGTTCGCGGCACCACCCGAGTATGCCGTATGTTCCGCAGTTGGGTACGAGGACGTGTTCAAGGATCTAGCGGTGGCGTCGCCGCCCGTGGGGAATGTGCTCGGGTCATTCGGGTCCTGGTTTGTGGAAATCGTCGCCAATTCGTCAAACGATTCGTGCGTGAGAATGGACGACAGACTCACGTAAAGCTTCGGGCTCGGCTGCACCAGGGGCTGCAGGACCTCTTGCGTGAGCGCCTTCTCCCCCTCTCCGTATGCAGGGTATGCAGGGTACTGTGCGTACTGTGCCGGGCCGCCGGCGACGTCGAGAGGGCCCGTCGTGGGGAGGCTCGTGGCCTTGTTGCGCCGCTGCCGGTACCGGAGGAAGAAGAAGACACCAAGGCCGATTGCGAGCGCGCCAAAGACTCCGCCCACGACGCCGCCGACAATGGGACCGACGTTGGACGACTTGCTTGAGCCGGCGCCGGACTTGCTGGGTGCGCCCGTGCTACCGGACCCGGACGCGCCACGGCTCGTCGATGTGGGCGGGAGGCTCAAGGAGGAGAAGGAGGAGGTGGGGCCAGCGCTGATGACACTGATGGTTGCAGTGGCATCCGGTTTGTCTGAGCGGGAAGGTGAGTGGGCGTGCAAGCGGTAGCGGTGCGTGGTGCGTACTTTGGTTTGCGATTGCCTGCGCCGCATCTGGATTGAAGGTGCCATTTCTCTGTGCAAATTTTGTGAGTCGTGCACACTTCCAGACTCGACAAGTACCTACCGTGATGTCCATATAGGCCCATGCTGGAACGGCCGTTCCCAGTGGGATGTCATCGGGGAACCTGAGATACGTCGCAGTGAGCTGAGTTGCAGCGATGGACATGTACAGTCAGCACTCACTTCTGTACATACACGGTCGAGCAATTCTGCGCATACAAAGACCATCTGATGGAGGACTTAACTCCAGTTGTCTGGGGGAAGTGGTAGGACTCACGGAATGGTATAAAGAAGCTGTCCCTGACAAGCGGCACACGCGTTGATCATCGAGTAGAGGACCGAGCTGCATCGACACGGCGTTGCGCTGTCGGAGGAGTTCAAGGGCGTGTTGTAGTGATAGCCAGGTGAGAGCGGGTACACCCAAGAGGCTGAGGGCACATATATGAGTTGGCACACGAGCTGATTTGAGGAGACGCACGCACCGGACGGAGTCGTGCAGGGCGTGAAAAGATACGACGCAACCAGACAGGGACTCTGACCTTTTGAGTTGGTCATCTATCCCGCGCGGATCAGTCTGGGACGCGTGAGGGACGAGCGGGGCGACTCACCCATTCCCAACCTGGTTGGCAAACAGCACTGGTGCCCTGGGCCGCAACCCCCGGCGTGTGTGTCGCGAAGTAGGCGACGAGGGGAAGGGCGAGCAGGAGCGTGGAGGGCATGGTGGACAGTGCGGAGAAGGAAGCATGGCTGGCTGGAGGAGGAGGATATAATCGATGGACCAGTGCCACAGACGGGATGACAGCTGGTTTCAGATGCGCATGTGGACTAGCGGCCGGTCGGTACAGCTACAAGCCGTGCAGTCGCCAGAAAAGCACCATTCCGCGGTTACACACTCTAACAACGTTGCTGCAGTGTATAGCTACTTAGTGATCTGCATGGCAGCCCGTGCCACCCAAGTGCCACCAGATAAGCTGTGCCCTATACGTAAGTCCGGTCCGTTGGACACAGCCGCCGCGCTGCTTGCTTCTCTCCACCACCGTCCCCGTCCGTGTTCACCTCGCGCGAAATTCAAGAATGGACAACACCGACTGCGGCAGGATGCAAGGGCCCGCTGGTACTCCGGGATCCCCGGTGAGCGTGCTTCCTGTGGCGGCCTCCCAGGTCGCTGTCCATCATGCTCATTGCTACATAGGCCGTCTTGTCACCCGGGCCGTGGAACACGCGTCAGCATGTGCAAGACGACGCTATAGACCAAGTATACATCGGCCAGGCAGCATATATGCAGTCCCCGCCTCTCGAGTCTCTTCTCCCGGACGCGGACATCCCAAATTCCACTGAAGCGCGCGCATACACCCACTCATCATCGTCTCCCTCGGCCACCCCTACGCTCCCACTTGCGGGCTCTGTTGCTGCGCAGGACATGGCTGAAGACAAAGCTGCTACTTCTATCACGACAGCCTTCTCCTCTCCTGCAGGCAGCGTCACGCCATCCGCACTCCAAGATCTTCTGCTGGAGCTGGAGCTACAGTCAGTCGCCAATCACCAGAGACCCTCAGCTGCGCTTGCGGAAGACCACTCAGGCGAGACGTCGTTCGTTATGAAATTGCCCAGGTCGGGACTTACGACATGGAAACCCTTGGTGGCTTCTCGTCTTCAAGACGTCGACCGCATGGCGCCTAGTAGTTCTTTAGTGAAGAACGCTGCTCCTCAAGATGGTTCGGAGTCAACGACGAATAGCTCAACGGCATCGGACATCGGAGCGTCAGTCCTCGCCCATCGTCCTGTCCCTGTCCTGACTTCCCAATGCGAAACTGCTGCGCTACCTCTCAATGAGCCCGAGCTTATGCCCGACGGCGATTTTGAACACTCGCCTGCGATATATGCGGGCTTAGCTGGTCGCGAGGCGACAGACGCGCCGACGTCTATGCAGGCCTCATCAACGCAGTCTCCGGCTCCTCCTGACGTGACTATCCCGGAGGCAGGAGCAGGCGTACAGCAAGGCATCTTGCCTGACACAGCCGATGAAGGTCAACCCGGGGACGACATCATCATTCCTGAGGATCTGGGCGTTCTTCGGGCATCGCCCTCTGACGACGTTGTTCTACCCGCGACGGATCAAAACGCGGCATGTCCTCCTGTCGTTCAAGAACACTCCATGGAGTCCGCCTTCGAGTCTGCCGTTATCCCGTCCACCATCCTTGAACCTGTGCTGTCCGATGACTCAGTTTCAGTGCGCCAAGAGACGCCTTCGGAGCAGCTTGCGCCGGAGACCGTCGGTTGCATGTCCACTGAGGCATCTGTAACTGGTGATATCGCTGCCTCTTCCCTGGATACGGAGAAGCAAGCATCCCTGGCGTCTTCGGAAGACCCTCCGTCCACGACACACCCACTGGCCGAAGAAGAGATGGTGGAGGAGGGTCCTGACGATGCTGCTATACCCATCTCAGCGGCTGCACTTGACCACATATCGGCGCTTGCAACATTTACCGAGGCCGACGACGATCCCCGCGTAGACACTTCTTGCGACCGTCCGAGCTCTCAAGACGAGTCGGTTGTATCACGATCTTGCCTCCAAGAAGCCACCCTCGTTGACCTCGAACACGAATTCCCGGACTCTGGCATGCCTTGCTCCGCTGCGTCGATCCCTGCCGATGTGCCTATGGACCGTGACGGGCTCAATCTGGAGCCGCCACCAGCTTCTGACGATTCGCACTATGAGGCCCTTCCGCCAATGACCACTGCTGACGACGCTGCTGCTCACCTGCATCCTCCCGAGGCATCTGTACCTACTGATATTGACACCGATGGCGCGCCCTTAAGCGAGAACGCAAATGATGACTCAAAGCTAGACTTGGTCGCCGAAGATTCCGCCCCGCTGCAGGGACACGGAGAAGACGTTCCCCGTGCGGATGACGCGATCGTTCTCCCAACGCGGGCTGAGGAGACTGCGGTCCAAGACCCGGGGATCGTTTCTGAGGACCTTCTGCAGCCTGAGAAGGTTATCTCAAGTAGACTCGTCGACACTCTGGACGATCATGCAGATGTGCCAATGCCCTTGGACGATGTCGCATCCGCACCCCCTAGCCAAGAGATGGATATGCGGCTTTCGGAGGAGCTGGCACAGCCCGATGACATCGGCATCGCTCTCGCAGGCGACGTTCGTGGGCCCGAGGGCGGTCCAGCCACCGCAAGTCTATCCGAATATGTCGATGTACCCTGCCCAGGACTCTCCACTGTCCACATATCAGAAGACGCTCAGCCCACCGACGCTCCTGCGGACATACTTGATACATCTGACGCGTACTCCGGCGCAAACTCGAATGTATGCTTTCCTCTGGAATCTGCCGCTTTGCTGTCGTCCCAGGCTGGTCTTGACACCGACTCTCTGCTTGATGTCGACATGGCTGACTGTTTTGCTGCTCTTCCTGACTTTGGGGACGGAATTCCAGCCTCGGAAGACTTCCAAGCCGCGATGCCCATCTCGGATGACCTTCCCGACGATGTTGTTCTACTCGATTGCGACTTGCCGCCTTCATCCCCGCCTCCGTCGTCCAGTCCCCCTCGCGTGTTCTCTTCGCCTGGGCCTACGTCGCTCGAGACTACTCCAACCTCCAGTCCACCCCTCGGAAGTGGTAACGTCGACGGTCCCGCAACACCCTCTCCTTTTCCCAAAGGACAGTTGTCTGGCTCGGACTCACGACTGCTCAAGCGAGCGCTCGAGGAAGAAGACTCTGCTGCGCCCGCCGGTACGAGCCATCTACCACGGCTCAGAGAGAGGCAAACAAAGCGAGTGGTATGTTCTGCGTCTTTGGGCCTGTATCGGCGTGAACCTCACCCATGTGTATGCAGAAAACGGAGGATGTTACACCGGCGCACACGCCGCCGAACCCCACACGTCCGACTCCTGCCTCACAAGCGAAAGAGCGCAAGAAGCTTGCTGCGCCGTTCCGTTCTCCCGTCATCAAGGGGCCACTCGTCCAAGGTGGTCTGCATGCTGTGTACGCAACAGGTCGTGCGAAGGTACCCCCTCCCCCGCGCAAGGCCCGAGCAGCGGAGGACGACAAGGCGAGCAGCAGTTCAGGCCTTCCAGTGAAGCCTGAGGTTCCGGTCGCGAACAAGGATCGCACAGCGAACGTCGCGAAGCAGTTCAAGTCCCCGCTCCATGCTAGCACTGTCTCCTGCTCGGTTTCCGACGCTGCGCTCGCCATGGGGACCTTCTCCAGCGTGAAGGCTGCGCCCACGATCCAGGCACTCCAGGGCAAGGTGCAGACGCTCAAGCAGGCGATCAAGATCAAGAACTCCCGGAACGGCGACGACGAGGATGACGTCCTGGAGGGCCTGGTTGAAAAGTGGACGACCGCGGCGAGGGAAGTCGCATGGGGCGTGTGGGAGTACGTGAAGGACCTTGATCCGGGATGTGCGGCGGACGTCGGGACGAAGAGCGGGTGGTTCGCGGACGACGATGGGCGCGCTGGGCCGGGCACGAAGAGAGGGCTCGACTCGAGCTGGGGGTACGATGATGGGCATGCTGGGAAACGGGCGAGGCTGGACGATGGCGCCGACCAGGCGGACGAGAAGGAGAAGGAGAATGAGGAAGAGGAGGAGGAGGAATCGCCTGTGGTGCACCATACGCTGGGTGTCATGCTGCGGCGGATGGGCATCGACCCCGCGACGCTCGGATGGGATGAGGAGGAAGGTGACTTTGTCGACGTGGACGCTTGATCGTGTTGTTTCTTGCTGCTTCTTGTCCTTGCTCTGCTTCGCTTTCTGTGTGCTGTGATGTTGCTGCTGTGATTCGCTCGAGTTTGTGCCATTATCATTCTTGTACTTCGTAACATACTCATACAATGCAATCGTAATGTGATACTGGATATCGCTACTGCGGAGCAAGCACTCGCGGGTATAGCTGTCGAGCGGGATCTATGTACACACCAGGAGTCGACGTTCAACGTGAACACCGCTAGCGCTCTGTCCCGAAATCGCTGGGATTGATGCGTCCCAGTCTTGTCCCAGTCTCCGCCTTCCTCGTTGTTTGCTCCAAGGCGGATATGTAGGGTGGATATGTAGTGTACATATTCCCCGGCGGTGCAGTCTTTCCCGATGAGCTCGTCGAGTAGGACGAGAGGTGGTCAACTTACCCAATATGAGGTTTCTCGTAAACCACTGCAGGTAGCTCTGAAAGCGCGTTGGAAGTGATGGGAATGGTATACAGCTGGCGGAGTCTTGCTTGAGCTCCCCTTCATTTTCATAGGGCTAGGGGACATCCTCCTTGGGGATAATAGCACCTTTCTTGCCGCAGATCAGTATAGACAAGGTAAGAGTTTCGACGGATACTCACTTTTCTCGCGCCTGCTGCTGTGCGCATGACCTCCGGGGGACTCAACCAGTGCAAAGACTTTCTCTGGCCTTCCGGGAGTTCACCAATCACGTCCAGCCGCTCCGATACAATTTTGCTCTCGTCCCCCAATAGCTCGTCGTCTGTAATTGGGACCGCCCAGTTCCACTCTGAGATCGGTGCCCAACGTCCGGAGGAGCCATCTGGCTGCGGCAATGAGCTCGATGCAGGGGGGCCGTCCGGCTCTTGCGGCAAGCTCCTCGGGGGTCATCTCCATCTTCAAAGCGATAGGCCTCCTCTGGCAGGTCCACGTTCGTGATCATCGCATTCAGGAGCGGACGAGAGCAGTCTGAGGGGTCGTACAAGGGATCAGCCGACAGTCCCGGGACCAGGGCGCGGAAACGGTCTCTCCAGCAGATGTAGGCGGGTTCTTCGGTATACGCCATGCTCCTGGTGTAGTCGACAAAGCTGCCGAACAGAGACAGATCTCCGTCCAGCTGCACACCAGACCACTGCTTCTTCAACGAGAAGATGCGACGAGACGATAGACGCTGCTGTTTGCGGGTCTCCCAGGGCAGACGACCAACCATGAGCGAAAGCAAGGTGTAAGACGTTGACTCCATGTCGTCTCGTCGGGACGGGGCTATCGACGTTATGAGAGATGTATGCATGCGGAGTATTGCGCAGTGTAGAATAGAGTACTACTCACAATGGTGTAGATGTCCCGTCAGGCTGATATGGGATAGCGTGCCTATAGAATATGGTGTGCCTTTGTCCGGTAGATGCGCATCTGTGGAAAGGTCCCTGTACGGTCGACAGAGACCGAAGTCTACCACGCGTATGCGCCCCGGCTGGTCTCCATCCGGGCCCAGCATGAGATTGCCGGGTTTGATGAATGGACGATACCGCGGGAGTGAATATACTCAAGAGCATCTAGCTGTACACGCATCAGTGACTCGTGAGGGCTTGCACGCTGTACGGTGATGCCTGGACAAGTAAGCTGACCAGCTGGTGTGCGAGGACTGCCAGGTTTCGCATCGTCAGATTGGTCTTCAATACGCTCAGGTCGACGCTGAGCACCTCCATAGCAAGGTACTCGTAGTACTGTGATCTCCCCCAGGCGTAAGCTAGAGGGATACTCTGGTGGCCTGAGACAGCATGAAGAGTAAGTATGAGTGCCGTGCCAACGAGCCGAAATCACATCACACATACCTCGAAGAAAGATGAGTGCACACGCTTCATGAACTAGCCTTGGATGCTTGACGTGGTCCGTAACGTGGCACTTCTTCACTGCGACCAGCTTTGCCGGTTCTTCTGTCGTTTGCGCGCGATACACTCGCCCTGGCCCATCGTCAGCTTCGGCCTGTGATATTCGCCAGGTGCCACTGCTTGTTCACCATAACCCCCATATTTCGGCTCTGTTGGTAGAAAGATCAAGCGCATGCTGTGGGCGACGAGGAGGAAGAAAGCACCACTGCTGCTGTTATGTCAACCCCTCATAGGCCGGCGTCTGATTCGAAGCCTGCTCCGATCCGTACGAAGTGCATCGTAGATGACATGTTGACACGTACTTACAACGTACTTATCATTCATTTCCTTGCGTTTGTGACATACTCGTACAACGTCTCCTCACTATTTCTTCAGGTCACGGCGGATTCGAGTGGGCCAGTTCGTAGCCTCCCTGCCGAGCAACCATCCGACAGTGTTGCTGTTTCCCGGAATGCCCCTACAGGTAGTCAGATCATGGGAGCCAAAAGTGTAGAACCAGTAACCCCACCTTTTGTCGTAATAGTACAGCATCCTGTCCAATGCATCCACCCCATACTCGCCCGCGACGTTGACATGCGTCGCACCCCTGCCCCGGACCTGATCCCTCGCAATCGGCTCGACCTTGATATCCTTCCCTGCTTGCTCGGAAATGTATCGTGCGACGTCTTCGAAGGTGCAGTTCTCGCCGACAAGCTCGTACCGCGCGCGGTTGTGCGTCACGGGGTCGAGCAGAACGACTCGCGCAATGGCGGCAAGATCCTCGAGGTCGAGGTATCCTTGCAGCGTTGTCGGGCTGTATGCGGCAGGAAGGATACCAGTAGAGACGACAAGGTCGAGGTTGACGTTCTGCATCAAGGATGTGGGCTGCGAGTACGATGCGGCGTATGTGTGATTAGTGTTCGCATCGTCGTTGTGGAGGAACACGGGCTGCATACCTGTAAGATGGTGTAGTTGAGGCCGGACTCGATCAGGTGCTCTTCCACGCTATACACACTCTGTGAGCGAATGGGGACCCTACGTATGCACTGAACTAAGAACGCACTAGAACTTCGCCTTGTGGTTGAGCAGCTTCGTCAGGACCGGGAACAGCACGCTGCAGTACACGAAATGCTTTACGCCCGCGGCCTTCGCAGCGTCGATGAGCGCGATGCCCATCGCACTCTCCAGCGCGTTGAACGCAGGTCCGTTGTGGAACACGATGTCGACGCCCTTCAGTGCGGGCCCGAGCGTGCTCGCCTCGAGGTAGTCTCCAAAGGCAAACGAGGAGTCCGTTAGCTGCGGATACCGCTCCTTGAGCCTTTGCGCGGCGGCCTGAGAGCGGACGAAGAGCCGTAGGTCCGAGGGCGCGACAGATAGGGAGTCGAGGAGGGCGCGAAGGACGAACCCAGACGTGCGACCGGAGGCACCAGTGATGAGGATGGTCATGTTGTCTACATGGGTATGCATGATCACTGGTTGCGCGTACATCGAGTCGACGGGCACTTACCCGTACTTAGTAACTTACTGCAGATGCTACACCGAAAGCAGACAGTTGCTCGCCCTTATATGCTAGGTCGCAAGAGACTCCGCCCGTAGAACTGCTATGTCAGTGTGAAAGTCAGTGCGTCATCCAGACCCACCGCAACTCCGAAACTCTGGGCCAGCTCGCGTCCAGTTCTTCCGATCGCAACCTAGACTCGAGAATGTGCAAAGCAAGTACCGACTATGGCGAACATAGTGAAGCATAACGAGCATAACAATAGTATCGACATGTCCGAAAGTCCGCAAGCAAAATACATACACATAGAGATACACGGGTTCGAGAGCATGCGAGCGACAACAGAGCTTGGTAGTCCGAAATCACGAGAGCGGCTGAATGTAATGTCCAAATGGTGTCGACCTTACTGTCCGTGCCCGAGAGCCTCGGGAGGTGGGTGTAGTATCCTCTCTGGATACCTGCAGATGCACCGTCAGACAAGAGGGCACCAATTTCAGAGG
>WJSG01024351.1:0-18912 GCA_016618145.1 Sanghuangporus lonicericola | reverse complement strand
GGTAAGAAGTCGAAGGCTGTCTCAAACCATGTACAGCGCATCCGTCCTACGCAACAACGAGGTCAGACATCGTGTGCACCTTTAGAGTTTGAGAATCCGGAGGTACTTCACGTGCCAGTCAGAAGTCCACGACGCCACCCGCGGGGTGGGGGTGGAGGGAAGGGAGCTCACGTCGGAAGCAGACACCGCATGCACAGGCCGAGGAACCACACAGATAAGAGGCAGTCAACCAGACGTAGCCGTGGCAAGGAGGTAGATACGTAGCGAATGTCGACGGTCCAATCATGACCTCACGTTAAAAGGGGCCGACCGGTGCGGTCAATGGCAGACAGGTGGCGGCAACGCGACGATGCGTAAACACTGTTTGATTGAGTTTGGAGAAGACGGTCCATGTTTCGTGATCGTCGTCTACAGTAGCTTGAGTTCCCACGGTGACAGACGGATGTCCTGCCATGATGCATGACACCGCGCCTGCCTGGCGCTTGATCAAATGAGTCCAACGATGCACACGCCTCCCTCCCCTCCTCCACTTCCTCATACCCACCTCCACCGCTGATCGTGGACCGACTCAAAAGACTGGATGCAATCTGCGCTATCACCCATTGACCAATTTGCGGTGCTTCCCTTCTTCGCACCGATCTCTACACCGCGCGCAGCTGCAGTGTGCAGATACGTTGCCAGAACACACGTATGTTGGAATACCGGCCCGTTTCCTCCACATACACGTTCCGGGGTGCGATCGAGCAACGACGGCAAACTCCCGCGTCAGGACGCTAGTGGGAGGAGGGACGGGAACGTAGGTTCGCAGCGGCCTGCACGCATAGAGAATATTGCTACTAAAATACAGACCCTAGCAGGTATCGCGCGGTGACTTCGGGACCATGCATCTCCCAATCGGCACTAGCGGGGGGGAGGGGGGGGGGTGATGTCAAGGCTCCCGACGGACGCTGTTTGCTTTCGGACCGCCTCGCCCGCGCGCCTCTCTTCCCCCGCCCAATCCACTTTTCGCCCGGACGGCATCCGAGCCGGCCACCGGCTGCGGTTACACGAGTTGGGCTGCGGCTACACAAGTCGGCGAGGTGGGGCGCCGTGTTCGACGGGCTGAAGAGCCATGGAAAGCGAGGAAGGTAGAGCGGGGCGCCATGACTGAAGCACGCCCGCGGGCTGAGGAGACATTAAGTGTTANTGACTGAAGCACGCCCGCGGGCTGAGGAGACATTAAGTGTTAGACACATAAACGTGGTCTACAGGGTGAGGTTTCCCACCACGGTTGCGACTGCAGCCGTCGAAAGGCTGACTTGAGCATTGTTCACTGATTCGGTGGGACTGCACACCTCGTTGCCGTCAGCCATGCTGAACGAAGATCGCTCCCATCTGCCAGCGATGGGAGGCGGCCATGTATAAGTCTGCGAGCGTACCAAAAGTAAGCGGTCGCGACACCGGAATGGTACAGTATGAATGCCCGCTACGACGAGGGTTGCATCACATGATGGGTGTGTGTACTCACCGCGCTTTGAGTAGCCAGCCGTGACCCCAAAGAGAATGTTTCGGCAGCCGTACAACTCATCGACGTGCCGACGGGTTCAGCAGTGCGCTCCGTGAAGTTCTCGGGGGTAAGACAATGCGACGTAGAGCACAACGGCAGGGATGGCGCCTGTCCGTGCATTGAAGCATCGGCGGAACCGGCGGCGTCGTAAGTAAACCATATAATATGTGGAGTCTGCTCCGTGCTCACCAAACCACGGCTGTAACTGTCGGCGCCGAACCGAGGCGGAACGTCTGCGGCTGCCCACGTACGCAATGGGTGGTCGTGTTCATTGGAGGTCGTTAAGACGCGCAGAAGCCTGCTTTTCTCGTCGCGCAGCCGCGCATTCTCCTGTTCAAGCAGGCGTATCCGCTGGAATAGGGGCGGGCAGTCGTCGACGTCATCCGAGGTGATCTCTAGCATGGCTTTCAACTTGACGACGCTCTGCTCTAGCTGTGCAAACATGAGCGACCATGCGGAATTGACAACAGGACGCAGTCACGTTAGCTATCCGAGCTCGACGGCGCGCACGGTATCGAGCTTGGGCTGTTCAGATGAATTTGTGAGTGCGTATAGTGCGGTAAGGACGTGGCTCACCCAGGGCGTTGCGCAGATTGAATTTCAGTCGCTTCGGGTCGATAGCCTCCAGTCCATCATCTGCACCGTGAAGAGCAGCAAGTTTGCGTGTGTGAGATGTCGTAGGAGAAGATGCTGAGCAAGGGGCCATACTGGATGCTGGAGGCACGATGGGACTCCTGCACGTTGTGAAGGCATCAAAATCGCACGAGCAATGCTTGCCCCTTATACGCTGAATGCATGGGCCACGCGCTTAACTTTTGTGGCATGGTCGGCGACGTGGCTAGTAATCGAAGACTCACTCGCACGGACGGCACACAGCAGTGACCTTCGCCGCCCCGAAAGTCCGAGCAGGGTATATCCAACGCCGAGGACCGATGACGGCACGCTCGTGACGGATGTACGCCCTCCATCTGCGATGCAGCCAGGCCGAATCGGAGCAACGGGCTGCCGCACCGCGAATTGGAGAGCCGCGACAAGATATCCGCGGTGCTCGCACCTGCCGGGAACGAGGCGTCCTGTAAATGTCAGGGCACAGCGGGCCTGTTGACATCGACGACTTCTGGACTGAGACTAGAGAGGGGATGCAGGCGCTCGCGACCACCACCGGGGGAACCAGCGCCTGTTACGTGGCGGGGGGCGGGCGGGGGTCTGACGGGGCTCCAAGAGACGCCGTCCGCCATCGTCCTTGCTTCCACCACCAGTCTAGTGAGTTGCAGCACTCGCGCTTTCGCCGAGCAGCCGTACTAAATCTAGATCACCCAGCTACTGAGACAAAGAAGCATGCCGTTCCGTCTACGAGATGACCAGTCAGCCAATCCTTGCCGTATGTACAGCGTCGAGATGGAACATGCTTGCTCCGACACGATGCTAACGCAAGAGGATACCCACCACAGAAAGCCACACGATTATGCAAACGTCATACAACGTCAGCGGGAATCAGAGCGTGCCCTCAGAAAGACACAATATATGGAGTCTGGCCGATTCGGCGGATATGAGTTTGCGCGTAGAAACGAGGTACGTGACACGCGTTCTGCTTCGCCGTCCCTTTAACTGGTCCCGCGTCCCCCCTGAGCCGCGCCATCAATCAGCATACAAGGCTAATCTAGGTGATCACAGCTCGTCACACTCGCCCTCCCCATCCATGTGTACATCAAACCGCAAATGCGGCGCTGTCGTATACCACTTGCAGACTGCTGTTTTCAGCCCCTCCGCGACCCCCACCACCGACCGTGCCACAGACAAGATAGAAGAATAATACAAATCGTACGTGACCGGTTGAAGAAGCTATGGGTTGGTCGTCGACCTGACTAGGCTGAAATGGGATAGAATGATTTAAGGCCCCCCCATGAGATGGTGCGGCGACACGAGCCAGTGCTTCACGTCACAATGCTTCTAGACCGACGGGCACCAGAGCCTGCCACGTCCCCAACCGTTAATTACGGAAACAACATGGATCGGTTGTGAAGGGTTGCCAGCGTCGGCGGATCAGAATACCCTCCCGGGTTCTGTCCTCCAATGTCTACCATTCTCATGCCATATAGCAGGCGCGGATCTCTAAAATTGGCATCCCATATGTAAAAATGTACGTAACGTACCCCACAGGAGTTAAGAGTAACTCCTTTGCAGGGCTCAATGCCTTTGACGTAACGAGTGAGTTTCTGGTCGAACGCGGATACTTCGTATGCAGGCCAGACAGTCACTTCCCCGCTGGGACGGTCTCGACCTGCCCGCTATGTGTTGCGTTAGGTCGTACCCTCACCCTGCCCAATCGCCCAATCGGATGAGGTCCGAGAGCTCCCGCTGACAAAGTGGCAGCCATGTCGGCAGGCACATTGGGTGATAGTGAAGGAGGTTGAGCCGGGCCTCGCACGCGCGTCGCGCGAAACCCTTCCGGTTTGACTGGAGAGTTCAGTATGCTCTGCAACACGACAATACGTACTGAACCTTCCCGCATCAAGTTCAATCGGAAAGTACGGATACAATGGCAATAATGCCGATCCTGTATACTTACACATCCTGACGGCCTTGAGTGGAACGGCCGTCGGGTGAGCGTCGGGTCTGATACATGAGCGGCAGCCTTCCAACAATGAATTGCATATACGGCAACGTAGAATCGGACGCGTACATACATGACATTATATGACACCTCAGGACGCCGGTCGACACGCAAAGAATGCGCGGACGTCGAGCATATCGTCATCGCTAATGTCGATGTAACTGCGGCATGCTCGGTCTCTACACTTCATTACTAGAACCGGACCGTACCAAGCCCCGGGCTGCAACCGCGTCCCGCCAACCAGGCTGGCCACTGCGGCGTTGATGGGACAACCCTGATTCAAGGCGTCCGGCCAGAAATAGACCCGCAATGGGCAGTCGAGGAAACGGCCGTCGTGCCCGAACGGGACAGTAGTAACCGCGGCGTCGCCGATGAACAAGCTGGCAAGGTACGGAACCTCTGTTCGAGTACGCTCTCGGATTGCCGGTGTGCGTCCACGGGGGGTATGTGGGACCACAAATACATTTCTGTAAGCAAGTCGTACTATAGGCCGCTGTTAGCTCCCCGTACCAGATATATGGTCGACACATACCGTCACGAATCCCGGCATATACAGCACGGACAGTCGGCGGGCAAGTACATCCCCAGGTCTCGTCACCCGCACGACGAAGCGGAGCGGTTGGAACAGCAGGTGGTGACTCGCGGGTGCTCCGCAACAGTGTGTCATGGATGTTATGAGGGGCGGTACGTTCAGCAAGAGAGTCCAGCTTGACCCGTCGCTCGCCAGTACACTGGGTGGCATGACGCCCTGAATCCTGCGTAGAGCGTAAGCAATGCGTCCAGTACGTGGGTATCCACTACACACCAACATCCGATGTATGACGGTGCAGTACGCAGCCTTGTCGCAATCAGAACACACGAACGGACTGTCTAGTCCGCACACGAGGCATTTGGGCAGGCCTTTCATCAGATGCAGCGAGGTCATAGGATGAATGGAACAGGCGAGAGGGTAGGTGGGAGTGCGCTCCATGGTCGTTGCGACAGCCAAGGTATTGCCTGGGGGAAGGGTGAGGAAGACTGACGTTGATACGCAAGGATTGACGCCCTCCCGCTCGGGCGATACGCCATGGAGCCGCCGAATTGAGACGAGTTAACGGCAAAGTCCGCGACGCGAGCGGTCACGCGTGAGACTGAGCCTACCCACTTGGCAAAATTAGTAGGTGCGCCCGCACGATTGGCAGAGCTGGCTCGTCACTGCGAGTCTTGGACGCCTGGCGCAATTCGACGCAGGTTCGAAGGATGGTCCGTGACTTCGACATAATTTCTCACAGCATCGTACGTTAACCATTGCCATTATTACGTACTGCCGAAAGGTTCGCGAACTCGAAGTCGCCTCGGAGAGGCGTTCGCAGTCGGGCGCGGGGTCCGATGTACACGGTATATCTGCGAGACTGGGCCCCAGTAACAGGCAGCGCGTTTGTTTGCACACGCCTCGCCAGCTGTCCCTCGTTGCATTGTGTAAAGCCGATATACCGACCAGCTCCTTCCCCATGTCATCACGACGGTGGCCGTGCCTAAGCGAGGGCTGCGACCGCGGCCCAGTCGCTGGACTGGATATTGATACGGCGCCGTCAGAGTCGTCAGCGGCATGCAGCAAGGGCGTGAGCGTACATCTCACTGTGTCCAGTATATCAGGCTCAATCGTTTTCGCCACAGACTTCACACTCACCACGCATGGTGGCCAAATCTGCAGCGGGCATCAGCCCGCCCGATACCTCGTCTGAACCAAGTGTCTCGCCCGAGCCCTCGCTCGACGCTCAGTGCACAGACACTGCATGCACGTTATCGTATCCCCCGGTGGTTTTCATACCCCCGGCCGAGCCCGAGGTGGTCGAAGCACCCATATTCGACGCACTGGTGTTTGTGCCGCACGAAGGTGAGACCGCGACGTTATCAATGACAACCATGCACGTACAGCTCACGGCGAAACACACGTACAAACAGATCGCGTACGAATTGCCGCTATTCACTGCGTGCCCAACATGACTCGCGCCGGCCCGTCTTGCCCTACGCCGCTCGTTGATGAATGGTTCTGCGGAAGTACTCCTGCAATTCGGTTGCTGACCACGGGCAAAGGGACGACCGCGCTACGCCGGCCTTTGCAGGTCTGGTACTGTCCTGCCTCGGAGGCACGGGAGTCCCCGGTAAACCGTGCGGTGATGCGCTTGATGTCGCGGGATGACGACGTTGTGTGGTATGGCCCAGTAGTGGTGATGAAGTTCCGTGGGCCAAGGCGCAAGGACTATACAGACGCGGACAGGCGCGAGCTTCCTAGGCTCTCTAAGTTTTTCCGAACACGCGTCTAGCGCCGCGTCGCGCCCACATGTATTGCTTGCATCGTCGTTCAATGTTTGTATCAGTAACGCGACACGCGCGTGTATTATCGTTATCGTCTGGAGCTGCCACGTACCGTCTGGCTCTATCACCGCTGGTGCAGTAACGAATGGTCCGATGTAGACCGGTGCACGCGGGCTAGTTACGACAGTCAGTACGAAGCTGTCGTCAGCGTCGTGGAAGGTGACAGGGGAACTCGATTCTATTGGCCTGCCGCAGACCATAACTGCATACGATGGACGCTTCGTGGATGAGCTGCGGAAACACGCTCGCACTGAGGAAGACACATTCGCAGAACACTGACCGTAGAAGCTGTTGACCTTATATGTTCGCGACAACTGAAAGGACACCGGCGGTAGTTGAAAGTGTATCAGGGCGCGCGGCGGGGTGGTGGGGGGGGTGAATGGTGCGGGGTGGACGAACACGCGACTCAGTAAGAAACAACCCGCGGAGGATAGGCGGCGGTTTTGACGATGCTCCGAGTTCGAGTGCGAGCGAACGCCGCATTGGACCCCTGCCATATTAATAATCCATGTCCTGGAGTATGTGTAAGAGCGACAACGACGACGTACACGGCACATGGCTCACAGAGACGTCCTCGCGACGTCACAGCCGCTCGGTCACACTGTACGCACTCAAGAAGAACCCATATTCCACTGTCAGAGATACACGTGCCCACATCGCCTAAGCAATAGTGTCAGACGACGTGAGGGCCCACCACAAATGGGAAAGAGCGAGTGGGCGACCTAGTAACGATACGGGTATCTAGAAACCGTCATTCTGCTGGAGTCAGATCCGCGACACGTGGCCTTATAGACGCGCGCAGACGCGCTGGCGCGTGGGAAACGCCGTGTGTGTATCTTGAACGCTTGAACCCTCACCGTGCCCACTCTCCTGGTGCCGACCTACAAGATACCAGGATGGACTGAGACCCTGGTAAGCATCAGTACATCTGAGTCCGTACCAGAACAACGCCAACGCTCGCGGCTCGTCTCAATCGCAGAGAGCGATGTCTCCCGGTTGGCGACATGCCGGAATGGCGTGTCCAGAACCGCCAACGAGGGGATACAAGCCGTTTTCATGCATCGGCACACAGAGGTTGATATTGCATATCTCCGTGCTCGAATGCGGAATCCGATAGCATAAGGGTAAGACAACCTTTTACAGTATGTAACGACGATTCATTTACACTGCACCTGTCGCTGCCACTCCGTTGTGCGTCTCAACAGCTCGATCGAGCTCCCGAAGTAACTCGGCCTGCAACTGCATCCCGATAATCAACATCGCGCCCCGCAGGCGTTCCTGCGACGGCAACGGCGCGTTCATCAACTCCACTAACACGGACGGCCGAATCCCGCGGTTGGTGGCCTCCATCCAGACGGACACTCGGAAAAACCACTAAATGCCCCCATTAGATTGCGCTGTCATAGAGTTTGGATCCCGCACCTCTCGGTCATTGACGACGAGTACAATGTATTGTTCCATTCTAGTCACGAGGTTTCCCCCGCCCATCTCCCATGGGGTCCGCGTACGAACGGAGGGGGGTGCATCTCCACTACCCGTCGCGCTGCTGGTTGACGCGCCCCGGTCGCCGCGCATCCTGTCAAAACTGTTAGTGACCGATCCGGCACGACGAGGACCTCCGAGACATGACACACTCTGCACTGTTTGAGGCCGGCGACGGTGCGTCCGAAGGTTGGGGCGGGACAGACGTCGAGGATGTCTCCTCGGCCGGAGGGGGGGGCATGGCTACGATGTGACAACGCAGCCGCGTCAGTGGTCATATATGTATATGTATACATATATATATATATACACGCAATCAGGTATGTAAGCCGTTACGACGGTCCAGAACGTCCACACGACGACCTAGCGGCTAACAGTACGTGACGTCGGCCAGCAGGTGCTTGGGCCGCACAGATCCCAAGGAGAATACAAACCGCGAGGCAGCGAAGTTTTAGCGGTGCTTTTACGAACGTATGCATTGAATGCACATGCGTACGTTACGATTGCATCCGACGCATCCGCGTCACGACGTCAGCGCGTCAAACCTGCCCGCCCCGTGGACACACGCACATCGCCCACAGTAGCTCCTATTCCATACGCTTCACATCGGTCTCGGCCGGCACCCTCAACCGAAACCACAGACACCGCCGCCGCCGGACATGCGGACGCGATCCGCGTGAGCAGCGCACATACAACGGTGACACACGCGCCCGGGGCATACGTAGGGCAACGTCTCAGTTGGACCGACACGCTAACTCGCGTTATAATATGACCCGCATACAATGGACGCCGGTACACAAGTCCCGTCTGATGAAGATCGTTTACAGCGATACCGCAGACCCGTGGTGGGCGGCAGGTCCCCCGCCCGCCCCCGACTTTATGTGCAGGTTCTCCGTGTCCATTCAACATCTGCATTGAACCCACTACTACCCCTACTCCCCTGCCCCCACCGTCTACCCATCCACCCAGCAGTATTCGTCCGGGAATGCCCGCCCAGCGGGACGATACTCCGCAATGACCGTACAAGAATGAACCGAGTCGGAGCGTGGGACTACACGAATGAGTTACAGCCGGTCGACTTCGGCGCCGACGTAATCACTGACCCGCCTTTCGAAGAAGTTGGCGCGGCTGTCCACCACGGTGGTCTCCATGAACGGGAACTTCAACAAGATGAGTGGCTGCGAAGGAGGAGACGACGTCGTGCACTCACGGGATTCGCCTTCATGAACATGGGCTCAAGGCCAAGCCCTTGCAACAGGAAGTCGCCGACGTACTCGACGTAGTCCCGCATCATGTCTACGTTCATCCCAGACAGCGGCCGGGGCAGTGCGGCTACGATAGGACGATAAGCAAGACAGAAGGGATATATCGATGCACACTCACAGACGAAGAATGCATGCTCCAATTTCACCGCCTCCTCGACCATCTGACGCACCACCGAGTCCGCCGGTTTAACGATGAGGTGGTCGTACAGCAGGCACGCGAAGGACGTGTGCATCCCCTCGTCCCGGGCTATGAGCTCGTTTGATTGCGTCAGCGCAGGCATCAGGCCGCGGCTGCGAATCCAGAAGATGGCGGCGAACGACGAAGAGAAGAACACCCCTTCGACGATTGCAAACGCAACCAATCGCACCGCGAAGCTGGCGTGTGCGTCATCGATCCAGCGAAGACACCAATCGGCCTTGTCCTTCACGGCAGGAAGTGTCTCGATCGCGGCGAAGAGTCTTGTCTGCTCCGCCTCGTCCGCTACCAGCGCGCGCAGTAGCATACTGTACGTCTCAGAATGTATATTCTCCCTGCCAAACATTGAACGTCACGGACATCCCGAACGATTCACGTACTCACATCATGATCTGAAAGCCGTAGAAACATCGGGCCTCGGCCAGCTGCACCTCCGCACAAAATCGCTGGGCGAGGTTCTCGACGACGATACCATCCGACGCGGCGAAAAAGGCGAGAATGGTGGACAGGAAAGTACGCTCGTCGGACGTGAGACGACTCTCCCAGTGATCGACGTCTATGTGAAGCTTGCAGATTTCTTCAGCTGTCCAGAAGGAGGCCTCGGCGGTCTTGTAGGCTGCCCACAACTGCGTCCAGTCAGTACCACTCTATGCAAGACGATGGTCGCGACGCACGTCCAGATAGCGAATTGGGAACAGCACGAACCGAGAGGGGTCGGCAGTCAGTATGGGTTCCATGAGGTTTGTATGTAGAGGTGGGCGTCTAGAAATGAACAGTCGCTGAACTTGATTGTAACACCAGGTCAGGGGCCCTTTTATACTGTTTACAAAGACCAACCGTCCCGACTGTATGGACGCTCCGCGTCCCGACGTGCCTTCCCGCACACGCGCATGCAGCACGCGCAACATGCGCACAACACACCACACACCCGGCTCAGGACGCGGCAGTGCGAAGGAACCCTGCGCCCACGAAGACGCATTTTCGGACGGCGACGATCTTCGCATAACTTCCCGTTAACATTCCTGTACCAATCGCGAGCTCTCCGTACATGACTCAGTGTCGAGACCGAAGGGTCACCGGGCACGCGGGTATCGCATTCCCTGCATGCACGTCCGCGCATGCACCGTTCCTCCCGGTAAAATACCCTACGGCCGCCGATGCAATCCGACTCCACGCTCACACGCTCTCTGAACTCCCCCCTCCCCCGCAACATGTCTCGAACCCATGCCCGTCTCGAACAGCTGCGCCAGCTTGCCCAGGACTTGCGCACGATCGCCCTACAGGCTGATACAATCGGGTTCATGGGTATGTCGCACTCATCGACCGTCGCGTCGCACCTAAATATGCTGCAGATACAGACGACCATGATGATGATACCGAACATGACGAAAGGACTGTGGACGAAACACCCGGTACGGGGCCTGCACCGGATAAGTCGGCCGTGCGTCTAACTGGACATAACAGAGATACTATCAAGGATGTTCTCGCGCAATGACCCAACGGATGACATTCTGACTGGTTAGTCTCAATAGTGGATTAACGGCATCCGGCGATGAGCGCCGATGGCTCCCGACGAACAGCCCGCTAACGTTTACATTCTCTCGGACAGCCCGCGTCGAGAATGCGCCAGATCAGCAGAGGCGTCTGCAGTGGTGCACCGAGGCAGATCTCGCGCTGGACTACACCCACTCTGTCAAGGAGGTCGTTACCGCCGGACATGCTCCCGACTTGAATCAACTGAGCCTTTCTGCCGATGACGTTGTGAGCAGCGCAGGACTAGGCCAGCTGTTCTCGCTGTACACCATGTGGAGGGCCCAAGACCTTCGCGAGTTGTGCCGTGTTCATCGCGTGCTGGTCGCTACGAAGGATAATCGGTTGGATATTGCGCAGAAGTTGCTGGCGCACGAGTGTGACGGTGGGTGCCCGTCCTACGTGGTTACCTTTACTACGCTCAGTCGGGTGCGCACGCACGAGCGGGTATCAAACGCCGGCTTACGTCTCGAGAGACTCGATACACCCGACAGCGAGGACACGTCCTACATGGAAATAGCGAGCGACGCGCTACGGACGTCCATCATACGGGAATGGCAGGACACCATCTCTACCTCGAACCTGGAGCGGGCCGTGTGTGGACCGTGCGGGCGTATCCTCCCCCGCAAAGAGCTGTCGCGGGTCCACCCGTCGAAGTGCGACCTCACCCTTCTGCGCAACGACGCACTTCCTCCCAAGACACGTCCAAACACATATGCGTTCGCTGTATACGACCGGGCGCTGCTTGACCCGCGAGGGATGACGGACCGGTGGTACTTGGCTGACCTGATGGTGTGTGCAGACTGCCGGCGAGAGTGGGTCGATAACGGCAGGATGCCGCGTCTCTGCCTCGCCAACTGGCTATACTATGCGCATGAAATGCTTCCCGCTGCTGTGGCCTCGGCGTTCAGCCAGAGCTCGCAATTCGACCGAATGCTTGTCGCAAGAGCGCGAGCCAGTCGTATCTCGTTTCGTTTCACCGAATTGCGAGAGGAGGACTCCTCTAATCGCGAGCCGGTGGATGCCCACGACAACCATGCCACTTCTCAGCGATTCATCCGAGGGAATGTGTTGATCATGCCCCAGAACTCCACTCATCTCAATACCATCCTTCCGCCACCGCCGTCCGTTGTCCACGACACCGCGTGTGCCGTATTTGTCGGAACGCAGAAGCCCACAATGGAGACAATCGCCGGACTGAGTCCGGTTCTCGTGCGACGTAGCAATATCTCCACCATTATCAACTTTCTCATTCGCGAGAACCCCTACTACGTCCCCGACGGTGAGACGTTCTTCGGCTTCAGTCCAGCGAATCTGGAATCGTTACTAGACGACTCCGGCAACCGTCGAGACGTCGGCGTCCCTTGCGCCATGGACATTGGCTTCGTCCCTGACAGCGAGGCAATCCGAGCGACCACGGCCGACTACACCGGCCGCAACGATGACCGGGAGGCTCCACCAGCCGATGCGCCACTGCTCATGGAGAACGTCGGATATACATGCGGAGATAAGTCACCGGTGTCCTACCGCGATATGAAGCTGCATGCTCTGTCGCATTGTCTCAACGGCGGCAGATTCGTTCGCTCGCAGGCAGGAGATACCTTTGTTCCCGACTTCCAAAACCCGGCCCTTCTCAGCTGGCTGTTCCCGCATCTTGATCCATGGGGGATCGGAGGGTTCCATCATCCTGACCGCGTCACAGCTGTTGGGATGGAGGAGCAGCTGAGGTACCTGCTGCAGCGTGCGGACGGTCGTTTCCAACGCGATCCGGACTTTGCGTTCGTCTATTTCAACATCCTTCAGAAGAAGGCGGTATGCGACTCTGTGCACTTTCGGGTGAAGGAAGCAGAGCAGAAACGTGTCGTCGACAAGTTGCTGGCGGTGGACCGAGGTGTTCTGGAGGGTCTGATTGCAAAGTACGACGCAGATCGGTACTACGCTCCAGACACAGTGGAAGAATCAGAGCTACTTGCGCTGGTCAACAGTGTCGGTACGGTGATGCGGGAAATTCCGGGAACAAGTGGGTACAAACTTAACATGCGCAACGAGATTCGGTCACTTGTCAACTTCCACGGCACTCCTGCCTTTTTCATCACTCTGAACCCATCTGACGTGAATCACCCCCTGGTGCGGCTGCTGGCCGGGGACAACATCAATCTCGAGGACGCGTCAGTTGGAGAGGACCTCACCGAATGGCGACGAAGGCTTCTCGTCGCACGCAACCCCGGAGCATGCGCGATGTTCTTCCACACGATGATCTCAACCTTTATCTCTGTCGTACTCCGATACGGGCGGTCAGAGCCCGGCCTGTTCGGTACATGCACTGGGTATTACGGGACGGTTGAAGCACAAGCTCGAGGTACTCTCCATTGCCACATGCTTATATGGATCAAGGACCATCCGTCTCCGCAGAAAATGCGCGATCTCATGATCGAGGACGGCGAGTATCAGTCCCGGATGTTTGCTTGGCTGGAAAGCCTGATCAAATGCGAGCCGCTTGGTACCGCCGCCGTGGTTCCAATATCCGACCTACCCATCCGCGACCCACGCCGTCGCCATGCACGACCAGGCTACGTGCACCCCGGCACGAAGCGCCTTCCTCTGGTCGACGCCCTGATACCTTCCGACTTCCGAGACCAATACCACCGGATGGTGAATCAGCTGGTGGACGAGTTCAACTGGCACGATCATACGGAGACCTGCTGGAAATACTTGCGCCGAACTCAGCCCCGAACGGACGCCAACTGTCGCATGCGCATGGACGGCACCACCCACGAAAGCACCGATCTGGACGCAGACACCATGTCCATACGTCTTCGCAGACTACATCCCTGGATTGCAAGTTACAACGATCTCGTCATATTCTTGCTGCAAGCAAACATGGACATCAAACACATCGGGTCAGGGGAAGGCGCGAAAGCCCTCATCTTTTATATCACCGACTATATCACGAAGGCCTCGATCCCCGCTCATCTGGGGCTCGCCGCATTGCTATATGCGATTGATCGCACTGACGTCAAATATAAGGGTATCCAGAAATGGACACCCCGAGAGCGAACTGGTGCTCTGAACATTCTGGTCAACAGCATGCTCGCCCGGCAGGAGATCTCTCATCAGCAAGTGATGAGTCACCTCGTCGGCGGAGGGGACCACTACACGAGCCACACCTTTCGCCTCCTTCATTACCGCACGTTCGAGCGCACTATTCTACGGCACTGGTATCCAGACCGGCACGGTCCATCCGCCACTTCCATCGTCGACCCGCAGCCCAATCTGGAGCCTTCGTCCGTTCCAGAGCATGGCGGTAACGCCGACGCGCAGCCCCGTCTCATCCAACCAGACGACTCAGAGGAGTCCAGAACCGCAGCGGACGATCTGGTAACGCTCACCTTGGGACCCGGTTCCATATCCGCATTGTCGCAGCAGCAGGACTATCTATTGCGACCAGCGACGCAACCGTTCTCGTCCATGCCTCTATACCAGTTCGTCGGCATGACCGAGAAGCTGACGTGCAGCTCCGAGACTAGGCGCCTACAAAATCGTTCCTATCCGGTCGAGTCCGGCGCGCCGCAGCGCGGGAGACCACAAGGAGACCGAGGAACCTTCCTCCCAGACCACCCGCATCACAGCACTCATCTCGTCCGCAAACGGGTACGGTGGGTGGTACCCGTCATTCTTAACAATCGTCTTCCGAGGGAGGACAGCTCTCCTGAAGAACGCGAGATACGGTGCCGTACGATCCTCACCCTCTTCGTGCCATGGCGGACGCCGGCCGATCTCAAGCGCCCTGACGAGACCTGGAACGATGCCTACGCCCGTTCCGTCGCCGAGATCGCCCCAGCGCATCGTGCGATAATAGAGAACATGACCGTACTCACGGAGTGCAAGGATGCCAGAGACAAAGTTGTCACGCGTGCTCGGCAAGGAGGTGTAGGAGCCGTCGATGCCTTTGCATTGGCACCCTCCGCTGACAGTGCTGCCGATCACTCTACGGCGCGAAATCCGTCGAACACTCTCGCAGGGGTTCCAATCGGGGCAGAACTTGACGGGACGCTGCCCGTGGCGGCAAGTCCAAGGCGAGTCGCTACCATCGACGAACTCATATCCACTGCTGCTCGGGTCGCACTCGATCGGTGCTTTCAGGCTACGTCCTCCCCACTGGCTGATCGCGCTCTCGGGGAAGCTTCCGTGATGACGGACGAGGATAGGGAAACCATCGGAGCTCAGCACACGGCGATGCAGACTCTGAAACGTAAGCGTCGACCATCACCAGCCCCTCCCCCCCCGCGAATCACCCGACGCAGACGATTTTCAGAGGCACCATTGCGGCCCGCAGTTATGGACGTTGCCAACATTGACACCGCCGCAGTCCCCTCCCTGATCGGTCGTGGTCATTTGGTCCAGCCCCAACCATCCGTTATCAACCCCTCCGGACTAATTCGTCAGGTTATTCTTGAATATCGCCTCCTCGACAATCCGGAACAGCTGCGTGCGTTCCGTATGATTGCACGCCACGTCTGCTTCGGGGGGCCACAATTATTGATGTACGTCGCGGGCGTAGGCGGGACTGGCAAGTCTCACGTCGTCAAAGCGGTACTGCGGCTCTTCGCGCTACTCGGGCGGTCAAATCAAGTACTTGTTTCTGCACCCACTGGGGCGGCAGCGATCCTCATCGGCGGCTTCACCATACATTCTCTCTTGTTGCTGCCAAATCGGACGGGCGTTGACCTGCAGCCTCTGGTCGTCTTGTGGGCGGGCGTGCACTACCTGATCGTAGACGAAGTATCCATGATGAGTGCCAACTTCATGGCGGACGTCTCCATGCGACTACAGCACGCCAAAGGGACTAGTGGGCTGTCGGAAGACATACCATTTGGAGGGGTCAACATTGTGTTTTTTGGTGATTTTGGACAGCTGAGACCCGTCGGCGGAGCCTGCCTATACAGCCATAAGTTCACGCATCAACCGGACGCACATGACACGCAGTCTGCAGCCGGAGTTGCGGCTCTAAAGGGTGTGTACCTCTGGAGCCTCGTCAGCAACGTGGTCATCCTCCGTCGGAACCAGCGTCAGAGCGGGGACCGAGCGTACTCAGAACTGCTGTCGAGAATCCGCTCCGGGAACAGCGGGAACGCAAGGCGCGCCAATACAGCAGACGACTTCTCCGCTCTGCAGTCGCGGCTCCTTCAAAACTTCGATGCGGAAACAGCGTACCGATTCCGAGACGCCCCTGTAATCGTTGGGATTAAGACTGTTCGCGACCCTCTGAACGACCGCATCCTGCGCCACCATGCCGCCAGTATAGGCGCAGACGTCCACGTATACCATTCCCAGGATCGAGTCCCACACGCCACGCTGGACCGCACTGCTCGCGATATCCTATGGGATCTGCCGTCCACCACAACCAAGGACGCACTCGGGAGGCTACCTCTATTTCCCGGGATGAAGGTCATGGTCCAGGAAAACGTCGCCTTTGCTTGCAGAGTGGTGAACGGTGCCATAGGGACCGTGCGAGACATCAAATACACGGAAGAAGAAGGCCTCCGATACATGACAGTCGTCTACGTCCACATCCCCGGGGCAGGAAAGTACTTCGGCCCAGATCACGATGATGTGATACCAATATTCCCGGTGACCAGTTACATCCGATGGGTAATCCATCGCAAGACTGCCACATCACCCGCGCAAGTACTGTGTTTCACCCGACTACAACCGCCCCTGCTTCCCGCCTACGTCTTCACGGATTATAAAGGACAAGGTCGTACCCTCGATCTCGCGATCGTCGACCCAGACAGCGCGCTCACGTTACAAGGCGTGTACGTTATGCTTTCTAGGGTTCGCAGTCTAGACGGGCTCGCCATACTCCATCCGTTTCGCCGCACGAAAATCGAAGGTCGTATATCACAGCAGTTAAGGGACGAATTCGATCGGCTGGAATCACTAGACCACGACACACGAGTAGCATACGAAGCCAATGTTCACATGTACACGTAGTTCACCGATACAGATACCTATGTACCCCGGAGCCGGTCGCATGCGTGTGTAGACTACTTACTGTACGCGAGCCTATGACCGAACCCACATGCTTTGCCGTCGTATACTCGGGCGAGCGTACATCTATAAATCCCACGATGCAACAAATGCGGCTCGGGAACCCGGCGGATGCCCGGAGAAAGCGGACAGGAGGAAGACGAGGAAGATGAAAAGAAGGAGTAGGATGAAGAAGAAAGGGAGTGTGAGAAGGAGAGGAGAATGGGATTGCTCTGGTCAGGATGCCAACGGCGCAAGCGCGTCAGTATCTAGATATCTATTGCCGGCGTGCCTAGTATACAGAACGCGATGTCTACATCTTTGACCGCAGAGCCAAGCCGTACCCGTCGCCTGTCCGTGAATGCACGCAACCGGAGTCCACGCGCCCGCAATCTACAACAACAAGCGAACGGGGGTAAAAGGGGAGAGAAGAGGGAAACCGTACCAGACTAACAGTCAGCGTGCCGTCCCAAATTCGGATTGGCCGGCCGCGTCACTAACACGCGTAATACCACAAGAAAGTAAGTACCGCCAAGATTGGGGTCGGGGAACGGTGAACGGTCACCGTCCGTCGGAGATACCTCGGCGATCAGTCCGGTCCGACGTCAGAAGGTGGGACGTTCCTACTTCATCCGCGCACTTGAAACCCAAGAACACATGGGGCCCCACTTTCCCACTCCTAAAGACTTCGCCATTACTCCCTCCAAAACCTGTCCACTTCTCGTGGCCAGGAATATTGCTTCGTCGAAGCGGACTCCTCGGCTGGCTGCAGAGGTGAAAAGAAATTTCATCCTACAGTAGGGTGGGTCTGTTACGCAACCCTGCTGACTCATCTGGCGTCAGTCGAAAAAGCAAGGCATCCTGACAACTCAAGTTCTTACTTACCACCAGTCGTCACCATCAGGAAACGCATCTGGCTCCATCGGCTCCTGCAAATGCGTGATGGAGCCAATGGAGCCCGAGAGTTTGAGTGGCTGTCCGGTGCCTGATGGAGATGGTGATCTCCTGCAGGAGACCGGCTGGAGACAAATGGAGACAGATATACCATACAAATGTGCAATTACGCGGGTTGCAGCATATGTATGGCAAGCTTGCTCGACTGCGGGTGTGTCCTGCTGCCACTTACTGATGATTTCAGTTGCTTCAAGTCCGCCGGACTAGGGACATGACTTCGGCTGGAGATCGCACCTTCGGCTGGAGCCTCCGGAGATGGCGTCTCCCGCAGGAGAATTACCTATTTCCTGATGACAGCAGCTAAAGAAACATTGTAAGTGACCTCGTTGTGAACGAAAATTACCGCTGACACGTCTCAAAAGTAGTTTATCATGCCAGAGCCTTCTCGCAAGCGTCCCCGCACCTCTGACGAGGAGGTTCCGCCGCCTGTGCAACTCCCTTCAGGGGCGACGAAGAAGGACGACGAGTTCTGGTTCGACGACGGGAACCTCATCATCGTCGCTCAGGATGTCGAATTCCGCATCTACAGGGGACCTCTTGTCAAACACTCCCCGGTGTTCCGGGACATGCTCACCCTCCCGCAGCCTGCGGGCGCGAGCGACCTCCCTTGCGCGGTCGTGCACATCTCGGAGCATCCTGTGTCGTTCAAGCATCTCCTGAGAGAGTTCATGACAGGTAACGCGTGCCGGTACGAGGCTTCGGCACACTCTGTGCACCGGCTCGAGTGCTGACGTAGCGCGTAGGTTGCCAGACGACAAGCCCGCCTTCGAAGCTATATCTGCCATCGTCCGGCTCGGACACAAGTACGAGCTGGACTCGATAGTAAAGAAGGGGCTCACGTGCCTCGAAGACATCTATCCCAACGAATTCCGTCGCTGGACGCGGTCTCTCCGCGTCAGCGGCGAGATCTTCGCACCGGTGTCACAGCCCAGCCCGA
>WJSG01024335.1:0-12714 GCA_016618145.1 Sanghuangporus lonicericola | reverse complement strand
CTGCAATCGTTCAAGGACCAGGAGAAGGAAGACGTCAGACTGGCCGCACCTTTTTGAACCATCCGCTGAACAGACCCATGATGGCCGCGCCGGAGACAAGACAAAGTAACCGAGATGAAGCTCAGGATGTGGGTGAAATGCTAGAATACAAGGGGGCAAAGAGCGACGAGATGGACGTTGAAGACAAGTTATGGTGGCCCACCCCTCAAACGCCCAGATACGTCAATGCGAGAAGAACACGTGACGGACGCGTCTTTGACGCGTGTAAGCGTCTAAGCCTAAGGCGCCCTACTCTCTTCCTCTTCTTCCTTCTCCTTCTAGTTAGTAGTACTATTCCTTTACTGGGGCACGGGGAACGAGTACAAGTGATGTATTGAGGCAGACTTAAAGGTTCGTCGCGCGTCTTGCCTCCGAGCTCTCCCGATCAGCCTGGACGGGACTGCCACACGCGTACGAACTTCTGCATGCAGTGAGCAGTCTGAAATTGTGGAGGCGTATACTCCTTGATACAAGTCATCTATTGTACATATTCGCGCCTAGATATCACTGCGTCGTCAGCGATTGGCTGTAAATTCGCTTTGCTCGTCTTCCTTTTCTCGACTCTCGTCGATCCGCACATCGACGCGGCCCTTCTCGTGATATACAGCATCCTCCACATCCCGAGCGATGCGCTTGCGCTCAACAGTACGACCGCCGGGACTGCTCCAAACACCTCCAGTGAATCCACCCTTTTCGAATATATGATCGACGTCCTCGAGTTCGAGACCCTTCGTCTCGGGGAAGAAGATATAGACGAGGGGAACCCAGAGAGCGTTGAAGATTGCGAAGATGATGAACACCCGCCAACTGATGTTCGCGATGGCAGGTGGGGTCATCTCCACCACTGCGAAGACGCACATCCAGTTGAAGAAGGAAGACATGGCAGAGCCTCGTGCACGGATGCGCGTGGTCGTGATCTATGACGACGTCAGGGCCAGATCGTCAGTGTTCAAGAGGGTTGTGCTCTTACCTCCGCTGGGTAGAGCCATGGCTATGATACAGGAGTTCAGGACAACATATGATATCAGGATGGCAAGATACGCACTATGGGGAGATAACCAATACCCAAGAAGATCTGGAAGATGAAGACCATCGCCGTCGCGCCGTAGGCAGCGCTTTTCGTCCCGACAGACAGCAGGATGGACGCCAAGATGAAACACACAGACAAGCCTGATGCTGATGTCATAAGCAGAGCTCGACGCCCGAAGCGGTCGACGGTCTACATTTCAAGGGTTAACCAACTTGAAACTTCAGAAAGGAAGTAGCCTACCCAGAGTGGGATGAAGGATGCCAACATGTACGTAACGGCAGTGAAACCACCGAGGATCAGTGAGAGGTTCCGCGACAAACCCATCGTGTTCTGGTACACCACCGGTGCAAGGTAGCTGCAACGAACATGCAATCAGTTCCGCCCCGCCGTAGCATACACATGCACCACTCACTTGATCATGTTTGCGCTGCCCCAGGCATTGAGGTTAGTATATGCAGGGTGAACTCAATATCGCCTGCGTACCCAGTGAATTGCTGCATGACGTTGACGCCAATGCACAAGCAAATCCGCCTGAAGTTGCCCAGGGGACCACCCTGNAATCCGCCTGAAGTTGCCCAGGGGACCACCCTGAAGAAGCTCCCGGTAGCGGAATGGCCCTCCCGCACTCTCCTGGGCGAGCGAAACCTCGATTTCCTTTCTCTTCGCGACCACGTCCGGATGATCGGGCGAGTCCCGGTCCTCAACATCAGTACTTCCGGAAATCCATTAACGGGTATTAATGGCTATTATTGTATTATTTGACCAACCCACCTCCTCCTGCCCGATGACATTCGAGGCCAACAAGCTCGAGTGTGATTGTTCTGGTAGTAATACGACCTGAAAGCCTTGATACACTGTGTTCTGGGCAGTTTTGCTGGAGTTGGGTTGAAAAATAATAAGTAATAGCCCGTTAATACCCATTAATGGATTTCTGGAAGTACTGATGAAGTTGCGCGAGGATTCGTGCGCCTTCTTCCCCGCGTCCGTGCGCCATACACCAACGCGGACTATCTGGCAGGACGGACACCTGGAGGAGCAAACACAGAGCGAAGACCGCTTGAAAGCCTGGCGTATGTGGATCCTTCGACATGAGCATGAGTTGCCTGTGGACGATCGGAATCACGCACCGATGGGCAGGCGCCATTGGGCGGGGCCATCGACGTAGGACATGCCGTAGTCGAGCCAGTAGGCCTAGAACGTATTGTAAGTCTCAGCATTACTGATGAGGCTAAGGGAGGAGGAACTCACGATGACAAGGCCGATGATGGTCACAGTTGAGTTCAGGCACACGAGTGCTCCTCGGATCATACCGCCGCATGTCTCGCTCTGGTATACCGGGATCGATGAAGAGTTGAACCCGTTTCCCTGTGCATACGAGCTTGAGTCTCATGGCATCGGCAGCATCACAAAGGCAAGATCTTACGATCCCGGTGACAATGCGCCCAACATAGAGCTGTGCGAGTGTCGTAGAGCTGGTGAGGATGGCCTGCGCGAGTATGGGATGAGACATATTTCGGGCGTAGGCATGCAGGACAGACGTACTGTTCCGACCAGCATGGTGGCAGCTCCAGCCATGATCATTCGCTTCCGTCCTATATCCTCTCCCCAGAAGAAAGTGATCAAACTCCCTACAGCGCATCCGATGTCCTACAGCAGTAGATGTCAGCACACGTCCGAGGAGACAAGACAATATTGTGGACGCACATATATCGCGACCTGTGGTCGGAGACCCTTAGTGCTGGTAGTCTCGATGCTATCAGAACTAGACTTACGATCGTTCCTTGCGTGGTCGGATCTGGGGAGTTGAAGTCTCTGCCGAACTGATTGTCCGCACCAATCTGGCGGAGAGGTGTATTATGCATCATGAGCGCCGACTCGAGGTCCCCGGGAAGTCATACTCCTCACAATTCCGGACATGACACCCTGATCGTACCCCAGCAGCAAGAAACCCTGACAGCAACATGCTGTTGAAGCCACATCAGAGGCTATGATGACATCCTGCACGATAGAACTTGTACGACGTACCTGTGATCGCCCACACCAAGTACTTCCCCCTCAGTGGCATAATCCACATCTTGATTTGCATACTCCGTCCGGGGCAGCTACAAGGACAAAGAGAAATGAGGAGAGTCCGTCGCAACAATCGCCCTCCTGCTTCTCGTTCTCATCCCCCAAGCTATATATCCTACGCTTCCGATGGACAACCAGGCGCGCATCACCGTATACGTAACGTGAAGTCATATGTTCCGCGCGCGAACGCACGACCTTGGTGGCGGCCCGGGCTCCATCAGTGGGGAAACCCCAGATAGAAGTCATCTGGTCTGGAGAAACATACCGCTTGAGGCGGATCTCCAACTCTCCAGCGGCCCGTAGAAGAGACGTTGTGACGCCGCCGAAAATGAACGCTTCGCTAGAGTCTGAGAAGATATGATAATGGACTTGCGCGTTGAGACGTGGCGTCCGAGGTACCGGACTGCATGGCGTACAGTGTGCCGACGTGGAGGTGCACCATCCCAGCTCACTAGAAAATGCTGGTCTATATACGACATACAAGCAATTTGAGCTCTGATCGGTCGTTAGATCCGAGGAACTTCCATGCAAACATCAGAGCTCACCTCGACTCTGTTGACCGCCATCTCCGTTCGCTTACTATGCCTCACCCGGGAGCGTAGTTCGCAGGCGCATATACTCATCCCACTTCTCATCCTCGACCTCCCGGATCTCCTTGCTCTCCGTCAGCACCAGGATAGTCTTGAGAGGGAGTCCTTTCCCTGCCTCGGCGCGCTTCTGGTACTCTGCGATGGACGCGAGCCACGCCCGCGCCACGCTCGGCTGGTTGTCTTGGAGGACAGGCAGCCTGAACGCCCATAGAGGGCGATCGGTTGCGTGCGTCACATATCCTAGTAATGGTGAGTCGGTCGCATCCGCATCTTGACGCGGTCAAAGACAACGTACCGAACGGGCGGACCTGCTCAGGCGTCCATCGAATCTCGTACCTCACCACTGGAAACCCCGCCCCGATCATGTCCCGCGCGAACATCCGCACCGGGAGGTGGACCTGTCCTACGCTGCTCACCTCCCCGAAGAGCCTCACCAGTTCCTCCTGGGTCATCTCGGCCGGGGCCTTCCCTTCCCCAATAAATGCGGTGAGCATTTTCGTGACAACGTCTTCCCGGTAGTATCTCAGAAGGTTCTGCTGCACGTCGCCCATGGTCTTGATCGGGTTCGCGATCGAGTACAGATACCACTCCTCGGTCAGATCCCCGATGACGACGCTCCGCACACCGTGCGCTAGTAGTCCTCGCGCGAGCCCACCGGTCCGTTGCCATTCCATGGGATCGGAGGACCCGAGCCAGGAGGGCTCCCAGGCGCCTCGGAAGGTGCCGTATTCGATGCCCAGAGCGTCGGTCTCGATGGCGTGGGTGAGCGCAGATGTCGAGACCTTGTCCGGGTTTCTGAGGTCGTCCAGAACGGTCGGAGATGTTGGGTCGAGGGAGAAGGCATGGCATAGAGCAATGAATTGAGGGCGGAGCTCAGCCGGCGTCTTGGGTGTCGTCCTGGAGCGGGGTGAGTTAAAACGTGACACCGAGTGGTTACTGAGCGCATACATACACCATAGCGTTCGACTGCATGATAGCAGAGTTGAAGGGCGCCCGAACTCCTTCCGGGAGTCTCGATGTGTGGTGGAGAAGCTGGTGTACAGAGTGCGCCCCTACTGTGCGTGAGCACGTCTCATATCCCGGCACAGCGACTCCACTTACCTGCAGAGAGACCGGTTACTTGAATGTCATCGGGGTTGCCTGCAAAACGAAGTCAGCTCTCGGCCTACCGACGGGTCAGGAGACTTCATACCTCCGAAAGCCTTGATGTTATCACGGACCCACAGCAGTGCGAGCCACTGGTCCTTGAAGCCGAAGTTGCCATCTATCTTCGGTTCGTCGCACGCGAGGAATCCGAACACTGACAACCTGTATCCAACGTTGACCCAGACTTCGGAACGCTCGGCCGAAATATACTGGGCCTGTGACCCCAGCCCGTGTGGAGACCCAAATTGCAGGAAGCTGAGGAGATGATTTGAATGTGATGCGATGCACGCCAAGCTTCGACAGTGCCCACCCTCCATGAATGTACACCTTGACTGGAAAGCCGGTCTGCGCCGGGAATGAGGGCGGAGCGACGATGTTAACGAACAAGCTGAATAGCGAACGTCACAAACAGCATCAATGAGGAGCTATGCGGTGTACGAGACGTACGGGTCTTCGCTGGGTTTTCCCAGCCCGACTTTATCCTCGAACGGTACGCCTGTGGTTCAGACCCGTTAGTATGATCGCCGTGCAGATCAAGATAGAGAACATCGCAACTGACCTGCTGCCTGACCGTCGTTCGTCGGCTGTGCAGGATCTGCAAGATCGCGCGGTCAGATCGATCGGCGACGCATACATGCATGAATGAATGATTGAATGACGTACACTTGCTCTCGAGGATGTACTCCTTCCCTTCGTACCTGAAGTCCGCTGGCAGAGGTTCGGGGTCCGTGAATCTCTTGGCTGGCAAAGCATACGGCACCTCTGTCGCAATGTAATAGAATGTAATCTATCAGCTTTCGCTCGCGATTGTTCATGGTTCCTTACCTAAGAAGACCGCAGCGCCGTTTGCAGCACGGCGTCCTTGGACAGGTCCGTACTGCGTGTCCGCAGTTACGGTGGTCTGCGAGCGCAAGAGCTCTTCCTGAAGGTGAGTACGCGACATCGATACTAAAGTNGCGCAAGAGCTCTTCCTGCAGGTGAGTCCGCGACATCGATACTAACAGTGAGGCTTGGTGGATTGACGAGGGATGCTGTGCCCACCTATATCGAGATTCGAGCGATGTGAGCTGGGAAACACGGCAGCCAACGGCAGCCCGCTGCGGAGCCTGATGAGCACCTTGTGACTAGCTTCAGCTAGCTTCCGAAGTCTAACACCCACGCAATAGAGTGGTTGCCCGCCCCCTCAACTCGTTACGCTGTCGCAGGCGGTTGCTTGCGTGGCGTCATTTCATGCACCCGTATCGGGGCGATCCGAGCGCGACCCCAGAAGAACGGAGACTTTGCGACATCTGGTGCGACAGGTGCGTGCCTTCTCAGGACTTCTCCCACAAATACCAATGATGTCTCCAGACAGACCTCCTCAGCTCCATGTTCAGAGTCTACGCATTGCCAACTCGATCACGGGACAGACCAGCTCCCCCTCATCATTCCACTATACTTACGCCGTGGGGCCGCTAGGCGTAGGTACGGTGGGGTTGATTTAGCCCCTGTACTCACATTACAAGCCATCCTTTGGGGTTGGTGGCGGAGGAGCATGATAACCGTTAGCATGTTCAAGGGTGCAGGTGGCGCAAACACGGAGGATGGATGCTGCGATATGCTGCGATATGCCGCAAGTAATCAGTGAGCCTGTGCATTGTCCGTCAGGCTTCCACAGAACTCGGGAGTACTGTACGCATTACACTACCGAGTATGGCTAAGTGCAACTTGAACGAGCCTCCTGCGAGCGCACTTCCTTTGTCAGGACGGTCGACCTCTCTCGGAGACAATTCCAGGATCCGAGAGGTTCGGAAAGCCTACGGCCTCCGGAGGGAAACACGATTGAGCGCGATGGTACAAGATGCCTCCGAGCCAAGCTATCATGGAAACGCAGATCGTCGAATGCCTGTGATTCCTGGATATTCCAATTGCGCGTTTTCGGGTCGTGATTGCTCGTGTTAGAGAGCCGCCGTTGCTTTGTTTCCCGTTGGCAAGATCTGCCTCGAACTGCGTGGACAGAGCTGGACGCCGTGATGGCGGTCGGGAACGTCCTCCGACTCGCAAGGCTCCGAGACAACAGGCACAGGCGCCCATGCTTCACGAGCGGCTAATGCCACGTGGTGACGTAAGTGAAGATACACCAGGAATCACATGCAAGACGCGAGGCCTCATAAACGCGTCTTGACAGTCACTTATCGCTCTCCATCCTTTTCTCCTCCCCGTCATCTCCATTCTCTACCTCTCTACGACGCACACCAGCAATGGCCACTCAGACCCAAGAGTCCCCTGCCGCCACGACGCCCGAGCTCACCATCTTTCACCGCATGGGCACGATTCCGCTCGTCGCGGACTCACTAAACACAATCAACAACATCCTGCTCAGTAACGCGCTCACCCGCTATCCATACGCGACAGCTTTCGAGCTCTCGAAGACGGCTCTTCACTACACTGAGCCCCTTCAGCAACGCCTCGCGCCGATCCTCACCCGGGCCGACCATCTCGCGAACAAGACCCTCGATGTCGTCGAGGCTCGCGTCCCCTACCCCTTCCATGCAACGACCGAGGACGTGATCAAGGACCTCAAGGGTCGCAGCGATGCCGCGAAAGATGTTGCCACGAAGACAATTGACGACAGGGTCAAGACTCCAGCGCTCAACATCGCGCAGGGTATCGACCAGGTACGCACGCGTTGCTGCTTCTTAACTCTAACTTGAGAAGTACACACGGGCATGCTCATGACGTCGGTGTCGTCCGCAGAAACTCGCCCCCGTTGTCGACTACTTCGCTGGCGCCGTGAAACAGTTCCAGCCGAACGGCGATGCCGATAGTCCTGCTGAGGGCCTCGAAGCCAAGTACCAGTACCAGCGCGCGTACAAGATCTCGAAGGAGCTCCGCGATCAGCTCTACACCTACTCGTCGGAACAGATCAACCAGATCAAGACACAGAATGTCGTCCTTCAGCGCGCGTCGGCGACCGCGCATACACTCACCGAGCTCGCGACGAACAGCTATGGCACGGCGCAAACTCGGGTACATAAGCTGAGCGACAAGATGCTCTCCGAGCTTCGCAAGGTCGAGGTGCGTCGCGATCTCACGCGCCATTGTATTCCTCTTCTCACCTCTTGTCATCCTGTCACCTATAGGCCTCGACCGCTGCGCTCCCCGGTACGCTGCAGTCCGCATTCCAGGACGTGAACGCGAATCTTTCGGATACGATCAACGAGCTGTCGGGCGTTCTCCAGTCGTCTGACCCGCTCCCGGAGAAGGCGCAGAAGGTCCGCGAGACCGTACAGGGACGTGTTCAGCCGATCCTCGACACCGCAGCGGCGCGTGTACAGGAGATCCTTGCTGCGCTGAAGGCACGTGTGTCGGAGGAGCGGCAGCCCGTCACCGTCCAGAGCGCGACGACCACGAGCGGTGCCACCACCGTCCACGTCAATGGTGTCAACGGCCGCACGTGAAGTCGCCTCCGCTACGTCTGTTTATACCCCACACCTCTCCGTCAGATCCATGTCCTTTCCCTCTCCGCATCACATTCACATCCATATCATCCCGCCTTCATGTTAGAATGCGTTACTCTATCAGGTTTCGCTGTCGCTTGCAAAATCATAGACTGTCGTTCGTTATCGTAGAGCATCTGTATTCTAGTCGTCGCGTCTGTATTCCATCCTTTGGGCTTTTGTACGACGTTCGCCATTATTATTGAGCGCGCGCAGCTGGTGTGTCATCGACTTAAGAGTATGTATGAGAGACAGTTCAGCGAGTCCGAGTAAACCCCGAAAAAGTCGGATGTACGAGATGATGAGGTCATATGTGAATGTCCAGATCTTATCTTATCTCATTTACGGCGGCTCAGCCTCAGTCTCAGTCTGGCGAGTCCTTGGCATGTAACTCCTCCTCCCTCTTCCTCCTCTCTACTCCCTCACGACCCCCCTGGGCCACCAGGACAGCCAGATAGCTTACAAGGCCCTCTACGCACAGGGGCGAGACGAACAGCAACTCGGAGATCAAGATCACGGACGGCGTAGACGATCATGTCGATGAGGAAGAGGTTATCGGTGTCGAGCCCCCGCAGCGAGTCTCCGCTCGTGTTTGCGACGACGCCGAACGCGGACTCGGAAGAGTGGGTGGCGGCGTGGAAGGCAGTCCTTGCGAAGGGTACGTACATCCTGGTCTTTGTTCTGGAGAGGTACCTTCTAGTTCGAGCTCAACCGGTACGCCGTTCTGCCAGATATCATCGACTCCCCTGTTGTGGCGGTCGATGCGGAGACTAGCGTGGAGGATGCATGTGAGGTGAGTGGGTCCGAGTGTGCAGCGTTTGCGTCCCGGGACAGATGGGCTGGTCGGACGATGCGGCCAGCACGAGTCTGTGTTCTTTAGAGAGTGCGAACCGGGGAGTGGCTCTCTGTAGCCCCACTCATCTTCTAACATGCGATGTTTTTGCGGCTGTTTGGCGGCTGTGCTGGGTCCTCGAGCCGAGCTGATGTACTCGTCCGCGAACTCTTTGCCGCTAATGCTGGCACCCAAGGCCTTCTGTGTCTCCTCTACCCCCTCCTACCCCCGTCCCCTTGAATGCCAAGGAGCACAGGTACAACGTCGCACAATTTGACACCAATATGCGATGTATCCCTGGAGGGATAATGAGGGGGAGGGACTGGGAGGGACGAGCTTTCGCTGCCAGGTCGGCTCAGTCCCCCCAGCACAGCCGCTAAAATATCGTATGTTAGAAATGAGTGGAGCTTCTGCAGGACTCCGGCAGAGACTGCACGTAATCCGGGCGTGGTCCGGCAGAGCTACGATCGTGTGAGGCTGCGCCATGCCTTGCCCGACATCCCGCCGTTGTCGCGGAACTCTTTGCTCGCCGCTACTTCTACTCCCTCACGCCGGCGGCAGCGTCTGGGCAAAGAGTGTGGCTGACTTCCAAGTGGGTCGGATCGCCAATATTTCAAAGCGGTGTCTCGAGAGTCGACGAGTTCGTTCCACGTGAGGAGCTTGATGACTTAGAAGGTGACTGTCGGAGACTCAGGCGGTGGAACCGGCCCCCTTGTGATATATACGGGCTACGGTGGCATGCAAAGACCAACGACGAGCTCGAGGTTGGGCCGTAGCGCCTTGAGGGCTGGCGGAGAGCGGGGGACGGTCACGCTCCGCGCCGCCGTTGAGGTCGCCACGGCCCTTCATGCGCGGCTCTCCGCCGTAGCTTCTCATGGAAAGATTTCCTAGTCGAACGTTTGAGTCACGATACTCAACTTTTATTGCAGCAGTTGCTCTCCAAGAACCTTGAATGTCTCGCCATCAGAACGCCACAGCACAGCTCCCCGAAGGCCACTCCATTCTACGGCTTGTTCGACGTGGGTGCTTCGACACACCTCAGTGCTTGGGTCGCTCATATGTCGGCCCCGGTGTAGTTCGCAGACGTGAACGCCTTCCTGACCCTCGCAGCGACACGGCACAAGATCCCGCCCGAGGAGCTGCGCGAGAAGCCGCGCTTGCAGGAGATTCTGAACGCTGCTCAGGACGGGAAAGTCCCGGCGTACCTTGTGAGCAGTGAGTCTTCCCCTGTCGGATCCCTTCACGCTGGGTCGCCTCATGCATGCACTGTGCACGTAGATTTGTCGGACAAGAACCCCCTCGAGGTCCTGCCGCACGATGCGACGGTTATCTCGCTTCTGAGCATTTTCGCGCGAGGAACGCACAGAGGTACGCTTTTCCGTCGCTGCATCGGCGGTGTGGCTCACGGTGGGATCTGCCAGTGTTAATCCAAGCACTGCCTGCAAATGAAAACAGCGACAGTGCCCCGTCATACCTCGGACTCGTCTCAGACCGCGCCCTGCTCTCCTGGTTCACGTCGTACGCGCAACGCACGCCCACGCTCCTCCGCTTCCTCTCCGTTCCACTGAGCTCTCTGTCGCTCCCCTCCCTGCACTTATACACCTCCGTCGTTGCGGCGAAAGCGAGCGACAGCGTGCTAGACGCGATGCAGCTGATGAGCGAAGAGGGCGTGAGCTCGGTCGCTGTTGTGGATGATGAGACGGGCGGAGTGTTGAGCGCTGTCAGCGTTACAGACGTCGGGAAGATCGTCGTTCCGGCCCAGAATAACCAGATATTGGGGACGCCGTTGCAGCAGCTGGTAACGCGAATCAAGGTACGTTGGAGACATCGTCCAATAGTTATATGCTGAACCCATGTATAGGAGCCCGATGGATCGACCGATGGAGTGGACAAGTTTCCAGGTACTGCAGATACGGGCTTCACTTGTGAGATCGTTTCTGACTGCCGTCTACACGCAGTGTATAGCGTGACTCCCAACAACACCCTAATCTATACCATGCAGAAGCTCCTTGCGAGTGAGTGCATTCACATATCGTTTGCAGACCTTCCCGACTGAACGCACTTCCGCTCTTCAGCGAACGCGCACCGCGTCTTTGTCACAGAGGAATCACCAATGTCAAGCTCGCCCTCGTTCAGCGCCATCCCGAATATCCTATGCGGGATCGTCTCCGTCGTGGATGGTACGTCATATCTCCGGATCCTCCTGCTCGTCTGTTTGACTGAATTCACTACTAGTGCTCTCGCTGTTCGCGCGCATCGCGAACATCACGGATGTCGACCCGACGCGCATGCAGCGCCACCGACGAGCATCCTCGACGTCCTCCTCCGACTCGCGGCCTCCACGCTCATCCGGGGACTTCGTGCGCTCGCGCTCGAACAGCCGCACGAGCCTTCAGCGGCGCGTCGGGTCTGTGGGGAGCTTCGAGGGGTTTCAAGCCTCAAGCTCAAGGTGGGCGGACAGGGTACCCGTACCCGAGTACGAGTGATGTGGCGGAGGCTCGGGTTGTATGAAGCAAAGGAAGGACATTGGAGACCTGCGGTTGAACCGCGTCTGTATACATATGTCGGCCGGATTCCGTCTGTAGTCTGTATCTGTATCTGTTTCGGATCGTGTATGCTGTATATCTGCTGTCATTGCTGCTTGCCATACGTTATTCGACCGGTCGCACCGTTGATGAGCAGGTTTTAAGAACATCAATAATCGGGTAAGTCGGATAAGTAAACAGTGAGAACCGCCTGCTTCACACGCATAGGCGCTTAGTCTGTTCTTTGACGACGACCACCAAACCACGACCGAGTCGCTTGTGCCGGGAGCGTGAACGGGTACGTGTGCGGCATTGTAATTTTCTCAACGCTCCGCGCATAACACTCTTAAAAGATTCTGGTTATAAGCTAGCAGAGAGACTAGCGATGACCTACGCACCCCAGAACCCGGTTGACGTGCCACCGTACCAGCTGCAACCATTGCTGTCCGGCGTGGTGGATAGCTTGAGTCGTAGGTACAGAGAGAGGTGAAGTGGAGCCGATCACTTTGCTGACGAGTCCATCAGGAGCTGCGGGACACCCTGTGCATATACGATGCGCACAAGCCATCGGTACATTTTACTGCACAGCAATGGTTAAGACCTTCAGACTGACACGTGTTCCCATCCAGGTTCGGAGATATATGTCGGTTGCTCTAACGGCGAGCTTCTCCGATTCGCTCTCCAAGCAAACGACGCCCAGTCGGTCAGTATTGCTCGCGCGTGCGAGGGTGAAGGTGACGTGAACTGATTGAGGAACAGCCAGAATCGTACACGCTCCTGTCTCGGCAGTCGGTGCCAAATGAGAAGCCCGTCGACGAGATTGTGCTTGCGCCGAGCATATCAAGAGCGCTGGTTCTCTCTGGTATATCTCGTTACTCGTGCACATGCAACGCAATATTGATCCCGATGACCAAATCAGACCACCAAATACACTTCTACACCATCCCGAGCCTCGACATGGTACCTCTCAACCAGATCAAGCCGATCCGAAACGTCGTGACGT
>WJSG01024304.1:0-10592 GCA_016618145.1 Sanghuangporus lonicericola | reverse complement strand
ACTGGGACAGCGAGAGCATCTTCGGCCCGCACCCCAAGCAAGGCCCCGGCGGCATGTCGGGCCCCGGGCAGTCCCCGTCGACGCCCAAGATGGGCCCCGGACCGTACGGCACGGGCCTGCAGCCCTCGTACGCCCCCGTCAACAAGGGCACCGGCAGCCCCGACGCGAACGGGCAGCAGCCGAAGATGCCGGAGCTCCCGCAGTACTACTTCTACCCGTTCTTCCCGGAGAACGCGAGCGCGAACGCGAACCCGATGGCGAACATGGGCTACGGCGGGTACCAGCCGAGCGACCAGTACGTGCTCGAGGAGAAGGAGACCGCGGTGTCCCCGACGGTGAACACGATGCAGATGCAGCAGCAGCAGCAGCAGTGGAACGGCGTAAGTGGCTGTCTCGCGCTCTGACCGCAACTCACAAGTGCTGTCTTGCTGACTTAGCGTTGTTTCTGCGCACCAGGCTCAGCAGGGACAGAGACCTCCGGCGCCACAGTTCGGCCCCCAGCAGCCGCAGGCGTGAAAGCTCCATTTTGCAAGATTCTTGTGGCGGCGAGTACGACTTGGACGCGCCGAGCAGTTCTACTGTATCATCAGCTTGTATGTTTTAGGTTTTTATTCGTCCTCGCCATCCCCTCTTTCAGCTGTGTTCTGTGCTATGCTATCCTCTCTTCATCCTCTTGTGCTGTTCGCCCTCGTTCTCCTTGTGTATTCTAGGTAGGATAAGTAGTGTGTCTACTCGTTTCCCGACGCCTCCCGACACGGCTGCTCCCCCGACGTGATGCCTCTGGCTGCTGTGCGACATCTCCCGCGGTTCTCTCTCTTGTGATCATGATAGCGAAATACATGCCCTTCTCAGATTGACCTTGGGCTTGCTGCTATTGCGATAACGTACACGCGCCTCCGGTTTACAGTCTATGTGATGATGGAGGGGAAGGGACGGTGAGATGATGATATCTAAGTTGAGCGAGATCCAGGTAGTACGGTCGAATTACCCAAGGGCCATACGTGCGCGTGAACGGAAAGGGGAATAAAGTAAGGTAACGTGCGAACGACAGTGGGTTGCTGGAGTGGCACAGTCTATAGGACAATGTGAAGGCGAGTGCGACCCGCACAGTCACTTCTTCACCAGACCCTCCATGCGCTCTAGTACGGAGACGATGCCCCGGAGCAACGTGTAGACGCGTCGGTTGAGGAGCTGTGTCTGATCTTTGCGCCCGTCGTTGTCCGCCTCCGCCTCTGCCTCCGCTTCGTCCTCCATGCGCTGTTGCCGCAGCGCTTCTTCGAGCGCGATGGGCATGTTGATGGCGAGACGGGCGAGCTGGATGGTGAGATAGGAGCGGCGGCGGAGGTCAAAGTAGGACAGCTGTCTGAAGGCGCGCTGGATTTCCAGGAGGCGGGTGACTTGGTGGTGGAGGGCGAACAGACATGTTCGGCATGCTGCGTCATGCGGGGTAAGCGGATGGTATGTAAGTATGGGAAGCGGATGTTGACGTACTGAGCGCGCGGGTGCGGATCGCTTCGATTGTCGTGAGAACCGAGTTGATCCCCTCTTCTCCTAGTTGCAGGGAAGGGTTCATATTGTTGACGGCAACTGAGGGATCGACGGTGAGAACCGCGGAGGCGCGCCGTAGGGTTCTGTGGGGACTCACAGAGTAGCGTGCGGATCATCTCCATGTCGCCGTCGAGCATGTCATTGATAACGCCGATGACCACCCCTCGGAAGGTCTCCTCGGCTTGACAGGACCTCGACGCGAAGAAGTCGAAGGGGGCTTTTGTAGATCTGGAGTCATACATACGTTTGGAGGAGGGCTTGCTGAGGATGTCATACGCGACGGACACCTTTTGGAAGGCGCGGGTGGCTTCAGGGTTGTCGGGGAATTTGCTGAAGCGCGCACAATTCAGACGCGTGAAGGAGTGTGGGTGTGGCGAATAACTCACTCTGGATGACATGCTCGACTCCGGGCAAGGTAGGCGCGTCGGAGGGTAAGCTTGTCTATTCGGGCTGATTGAGAGATGCCGAGGACGGCGTAGCAGTCGTCCTGGGACAGTATGTCGTTGATCACGGCCCTTGTCTTCGCGTGCGCATGTGGTGGGCGTTCTCGAGGCTTGGAAGGGCCCGCGGCGGAAGAGGGAGGAGGAGAGGTATCTGTGGCGTCTGCGGGGACCCAGGATATGTGCTTGGTGTTGGGAGGCATGAAGTCATCGTCGAAAAGGTCCTCGTCCTCCTCGATAGGCAGATGGAAGTACGTGCTGGCTGAAGCAGAGTGAGCTCGTATGTCTTGCTATCTCTGTACGACGCACCTGAGCCGAAAACGTAGGAGAACATGGTTGTTGAGCGCAACCAGCGCGTTGCACCCATGTGATATTCCCGTTGGTCTAAGCAGATCTTGGGCGGCTGGTGCAAGTGAGCGCCTTGTGCTGGCATCTTATCAGATTAGATTCCTGTCCTCCTCCATGGCCGTGATCACCCAGACGAGTAAGTCCACTTTGTTCTTCTTGAACCTTGCCCTCACGAGCTGCACTCGCAGGCACTGAACAATGTGCAGCATCCACGAGGAGAGCTTCTTGCACAGTATCGGGCGATAGGTGCGTGTTCTCAGCTCGAATACCGTACACGTGTCACCTACATCTCTCCGTGCAGCCTCTTTTATGCCCGGTCACGTCGTCTGAGTAGACTGCACCTCAACCAGCCGCGCAAGAACGTCTCTCTGAGCTCTCTCAACGGAGATGTCCTTTACGAGATTGTCTCCTACCTGTGCGGCTGCGATGCGTTGAACCTATCTCTCACCACGCGACGCGTCCATGACTTCGCTATCCACCGCGTCGCGTCGCGTCTCGTCTGTCGGCGGCGGTCCTGCGTCGCATCCATGCATTGTTGCTCGAGGGCCAGAGAAAGCCAGCCGTCTTTCTGCGCAGCCTCTCCATCATGGGCAGCACATTCATTGACCGGCCTTGGCAAGATGACCCCGACTGGGCCTTCCCCGAGACTACGTACGAGTATTCACTCGCACCTCTGATCGGCGACATACTCGAGACCGCGCAAGGGCTGACGCATCTCCTGGTCGAGCACTACGCCCCCCTGGCCCATCACGACCCCCGTATAGGTCCCGCCATCGCCGGCATGGCCAGGTTGGGGACGCTTGAACTGTGCCAGGTTGACCCGGACTCTCTCACAGTCTTCCAGACTTTGTGCAGTCGACCCCGCCATCTCCGCGTATCAACCATCCACACAAATGCCCCGTCCGAAGCCACGCAGGTACTCCAGTTCGTGCACGATGCCCTCGCCGCGCTGGCGTCCATCAAAGAGCTCCATGTCCTCGACCTGGACGTGAGCGCCATCGACTGCCGTCCGTTCACGGTGCTTCTGGGGCCTCGGGCGGACCATATACCCCTGCCCTACGTTCACAGCCTCTCTATCCACTGGCTCTCCCAGCTCGTCGACGTGGCGGCGCTGTTCCCCAACCTCGCTGTATTTGAGCAGCACATAAACAGTTTCCAGCTCGAGCGGCCGTCAGGGAAACCCCTGCGGCGCCTGTCCATCTCGGAACTTCGAGTGCAGGACTCGCCCGCTCAGCAAGTGCACATGCTGCATCTTCGCCGGTATCCCCGGGACCTGCAGTCCTGCCTCCGCACGATTGGCGCTATGTGCCCCGTTGGGCTGTCGCTGCACGCCTTCATCGATGCCGCTCTGTGGCTCCGCTTCTGGGAGCAGCTGAAGGACACCGCGCCCCGGCTCCGCTTTCTAGACGTGTATTGCCACACGTGGAACAGGACTCCACACGCAGGCTGGGTGGCGAGGTTCATCGAGAGCCTGCGCGGCTACTCCCTCGTCTGCATTCGTATCATCCTGCCCCAGCCTCCCGCCCCCGGCGCCGACAACGCGAAGTGGGCGGACGAGGACGTCCAGGCTCTGGCGGAGCTGCCCGACCGCCTCCCGCAAATCATGCCTAGCCTGCGCTATGTAGCGTGGGCTGCTAAGCGCGCGACCTCCGACTACGAGTGGTTTGAGGACGGGTACGACTGTGCTTGCGCAGAGTACAAGTGGTACCGCGTTGTCGAGGGCATCGAGGGCGTCGGGAGACCTGTCGCGATATCCGCTGGCGAGGGAGATTATATGCGACGCTTCATGCTCCAGTCTGACCTAGAGACTATTACCAACATAGATCGTGAGTGTCCTCTACGTTCTTGGGTGCCGCGGTTTTAGCTCAAACATGCATCGCTTACTAGTTGGCACTGAGATGACTGGACGGTGGTCTGCTTTGGAGTACTGACACAGTTTCGCTCGTAGCGCTGTATTTATCCATAGACCTCTTGCTTACTTGGATCACCAGGATATGGATGGACTCTTGCTCTCGTATACGTTTGGAAACCGCCGAGCGATCCGCTCGACATTGATCTCGGACGGCGCTGTACATCGCTCCGGGCTACGACAAACCCTCGGCCTTCACCGCCTNATCGCTCCGGGCTACGACAAACCCTCGGCCTTCACCGCCTCTGCCAGCTTGGCGCGGAACAGGTCCTCTGCTTCGACCCATACACGCGCGTTCTTGCGGTTCGGCAGCTCGAGCAGCGAAGGCAGCAAGTTGGCACTGAACTGCTCCGACGCGTCTCTCGGAAGCAGGGATGGGAGCTGGTCGATGGACACCATGGCCAGCGGAGGATTTCCCTCACTATAAGTGCGACACAAAAGTCAGCTCTGCATTCAGTCGTCCAAGCCGTGTCGCACTCACCCCACTTCCACCGGGACGGTCGGCTTCGCGAAGGTGGTGTTTACCGAGTAGATGGGCAAGGGATTGTGGGGATTCGTCGTGTCGCAGCTGACGTCGACGGCGACCCGCAACCTCCTGCTCCGTCCTGCCGCAGCGATCTGCTCCTCCGTGACGAACGGCGGGACGGGCGAGCTCAGGTATATGCAGTTGACGAAGATGTCCGCGTCCAGGATCTCTTGGAATGGACCGCCCTTTGCCGTCTCGGCCATATCCCACTTCAGAATGTCATCACTGTACATATTGTGTGAGCAGGTTGTCCCGTCCAACGGGATATGGGCGGGCAACATACTCATCCACGCCGACCTTCCGGAACAGGTCTACAGCACCGCGGCCACACCGGCCGAGGGCACCGACGACGAGGACTTTCAAGCCCTTACCGGTTCCCCCGAGCGCCTTTTTGACTGCCTCCACCAACGCCTGCTCGTCCTCGTATGGCGACAGAGGGCTCAGTGGATGCCCCGTCTGCTCCGCAGCGAAGGCCAACGCACCCACGGCGGCCCCAGCGAAGCCTGCATGATATCCGAAGGCAGCGACGCGCCGGCCTTGATCGTCGGTGAGGAACTCGAGATCGTACAGCGTGCCGCTGCCCTTGTGGAAGCGCGCGAGGACCTTCGACCACCCGGCCTGCTGCTTGTAAGCATGCGCGAACTGGATGTGCGCGTGCGAGAGCGGAGAGTCGTCCGAAGCTGGGAACTCCTTCAGGCCGATGATCGGGATGTCGAGCGGCGCGTCTGGCCAGGAGTTGTTCTCCACCAGCTGGCATCCTACTCTGCATCCCGTGCGTGCGGCTCAGCAGAAGCATGATGGCACAACGGAAGATGGGACGCACGCTTCGTACTCTTCATCTTTGAAGACCCTTTGGTTGTCGCGCTCGACGAAGAGCTCGAACCCGGCGTCGATGAGTTGCTTAGCGGTGGTGGGCGTGATGGCCGTGCGCCGCTCGAACTCCTTCTTCTCGCAGCGCAACCAGAGTTTCCTCGCGGACATGACGGTATGCTCCAAGTGGGTTATGAGGTGAATCAGATGATGCTACCGTAACAAGTTCAGGCTCATGTACCGCTGGTAGACGCTGGAGAAGGCACTCGGAGTCACTTGAGATATACTGACTCGCGTTGACTCCAAGAGGAATAACGAGACAAGCCCGATCGCCAAAATCTGGATGAGGAGAAGTATTCCAGACGCAGAGAGAGGACCCAGAACCCGAGACAGCAAGACCAAGAAACCGAGCCGCAGGAACCTGATAAAACCCAGGGACGTGAACGAAGACAAGGCAGAAAGAGAGACGTCGGAGGATGAGCGAGACAGAGGAAAGGAGGAAGAAAGACAGTCGGTGGAGGAAGAGAGAGACACTGAGAGAAGAGAGAGTGACAGAGAAGAGACAGAAATCTGGAGAGCGAAAGTGGAAATGATCCCGAACGTCCATTGTGGGCTAGAAAGAAAGAGAACAAAACCTGGGAAGGAAAGAAAGTGCGACCAAGTTGTCCACCCGACACGGCGAACCTAAACCCAGGACAATGAGTCGAGCCGGAAGTCCACCAACCGAAGACGCGAAACCGAGAGAAACAACCGGACACGTATGTCCACTGGCAACCCCACAGCATGAAACCCAATCTAGAAGAGAAGATGCCGAACGAAATGTCCAATGGGAACCCATACCCAACCCAAGGAAACGACACCCAGACCACCAAACCGCACCGCAGAACCTAGAGCAGAAATCAGATGCACGAGAATCCCGGGACTAACCCGGCTGTCAGCACGAATCACGCCTCACCGCACACGAACCGCAGCCTAAACGAAGATAACCACGCACACAACCAAAAACGCATGCGCGACCGACACCATGAACAGCCGCCACTGCGCGGGCACCACCACAAACACCCCCGCCCACGCCGCCGCGCACTCCAAGAACGGCACCATGCGCGGGTCGTCGTACCGCGCCGGCATCTCAACAAGCTCCACCCACGCCCACGCCCGCCCCCTCCTCGCCGCGGGGGACACCAGCACGGGCCGATACCCCCAGCTCGTCGCCGGAAGCAGCGCCGCGTCGTTCGCCCGCACGGGCGGGACCGCGCTGCGCGGCCACTCTGCCGGGACCAGCAGGAACTCGTCTGCGGTCGCCCCGGCGTAGGGGACGTATGCGGGGCGGAGGCGCCGCCCGCGGTACCACTGCCGCTGCTCAAGCGTGCGCCGGGGCCGCGGGCCCCCGGGAGGGGAGAGGAACACCTCGGAGGGCAGGCTGTCCATCGACGGGAACGCGCAGGACGACAGGGCCGGGGGCGAGCCCGCGAGCTCGCAGAGGCCGTCCGCGATGGACGGCGAGGCGGGAATCAACGCCGACGACGGGACGACGCCAAGACGAGGATAGAACGAATCGGCGGGAGACGTCGAGCTGCCGAGCACGGGAGACGCGGGAACGTCGCCAGCGACGTGGAGGACGATAGTGCAGGACGAGGAAGACGAGATCATCAAGTAATTGCCAACTGTGGCAGAACTTAGCAGTGTTAGGACAGTAGGGTTGTCAGGAAAGGCGCAAATCTGGGGCACGAAGGGCGCGAGCGCGGTTCATATACGGGCACCATTGGCATCGGGACCAGTTCGAACTGCAAGCCTCCGCACTGTTGCGACGGCAATGCGTCGCGATGGACGTATCCGGACATCCGCATCTGCAGGCTTGTCCGAGGGAGATGAGAGTCGAGGTGATATAAGAGGACGGACGATGCGGGACTGTATACATGCAACCGCGAACGACATGTGCCGGGGCCTTGAGGCAACTACAGAACCGGAGGCCGCTCCCATTGCGTGCCCTCAGTAGGGACTTTCTCTGGCGCATAGCACGGTGTGAGAAGCGGACGGCAAGGGGGTGGACGCACGTACCGAGCGCCGCCGTGTCCGTCACGTCTTCAACGTTCACGGCACTGATGGAGTCGATGCCGAGCTCGTAGGGTCCCTCAACACCGCTGTTCCCGCCTAGGAGAGAGATACCGACGGTGCGTACACGCTCACGGTACATCAGTACTTGATGCGGCACGAGCTCTCCTGCATTGGTCAGTACAAAGTCCTTGAACGGTATCTGCGCATACAGTCAGCCGCAACTCCCCAAGACGGCGTATATGACCACTCACGAATATGTCCTCCCAGCCGCCATCGTCTCTGCGGAAGAACAGACGGTGCTGCCACAGGTCCGTGGTGATGGGGCCATCTGTCTGCAGGTTGACGAAGTACGAGTTGCGTGTGCGCGGATGACCCAGGGCGCGAACGCGGAGTGCAAGATATTCGTGCGTCGAGACGTCTTCTGTTATCTCGCCGAACAGCGTCGTCCGGGGCTGAAGACCGTGTCCATATGGGAAGCCGACATGAGCGCAGAGTGATCCGCACCTTGCTCCGGAAACCCGCGTACCCCCCACGAATCTTACCTTCGAGTCCGGGACGCACCGCAAGCCTCATTTCGCCCCAGAACCTGCCCGTCGGTCTGTTCACGATGACTCCGTGAGGCGGGGGCTTCTCCGAACTTGGAGGCTTGGCTGTCGACTCGTCCAGGGCAAAGTTTACAGTGGAAGTCCCCCCGACGTCCGCATCACAGCCGGTTGCGAACTGGTCAATGTCCTCGCGGCTGTTGAAGGTAAAGAGCGTTCTGGGTGCGCGCGAAGGCTCTTCCGCGCCCTCCATGCGCAAAACTGGATGCAGACCGTACCTCAGCGGCGGGCCTGGGGGATGCAAGACGATTGCGTACTGCGAGAGGCATTGTCGCGGAGGACCTTGCTGCTCCTGTTGAGGTATGCGCCGAGGTGTCCAAGACGTGACATTCTGAGGGTGGTGGCCTGCGACAAGCAGCGCAGGCAACGCGCTCAACGTCATCGCTGCATGGGCGCTTCCGACTGCGACGTCCGAGCGAGTCGTCCACGCGTCCACTGTCGTCCATGATTACTTACTATCACTTTAACGTGCTTGCTTGCTTGTCTTGGAGTACACTTATGGCCCGTGTACAACGCATAGAGGCCTCGGCGGGTGCGGCTGCAGGGGCAGGCAGCCTCTTCGGAAGCGAGGTGCGTGCGGCTCGTGCTCCTTGGACTCGAACCACGACGTTCACGCTCAGTCACGCCCAAACTACTCTCTACGCCCGCACGGCAAGCCCATCGTTCACAATGCTGCACATCCAGTCTATCCTCGGTTTCTCTCTTCTCGTTCTCTCCTGTGCCTCTCCCTCCCTCGGCGACGCCGTGTCTGCCGCCCCCTCGTTCGTCGATCCCATGTCCCCGCCCTCAAGTCCAACGCTGGGCACCAACCCGGGACACGCCTTCCAGGACATCAACCCTCCTCGAGTGCTTTCTAGCTCACCTTCGGCTGCTGTGCTTCCTACCATGGTCATGTCGAATCCTACCTCTGTCGCTGGCACTGCAGCATTCAACCCAGCTATCACGCCGAGCCCTCTTGCGGCCGAGGTCTCCCCAGCATCGACTGCGGCACTGCTCAACGGATCTTCACATCGCTCTAGCAAGCAGCGCGCCAAGGTTCATTCTAGCATCGCTGCCCACTTCAGCAGTCAGCTCCAGCTCCAGCTCCAAGCCCAAACTCTTGCGCAAACTTCCCATACATCGCAAATGCCTGAGCCGACAGCTTTACCTCAAATCCAACTGGATCAGTCCCCCGCGATCACGAGCTCATCCGCCTCTGCTCCCTCACCATCAAGCTACGATCTACAAGTCTCCACCTCAGCATCCTCTGTGGAATCGAGTGCTACGCTGGCCATCTCCAGCCACCCCTTCCCAGCTCCGGTTTTCTCGACCACGGCTTCTCGTGCTGTCCCTACCTCGCATGACCTAGACGACCCCAACCCTGACGTCCACTCTCAGTCGTCCGAGGCTTCCCTGCGCGCCCGCAAGACTGCAGTTCTCGCCGCTCTACTGATTCTTGGTACACTCGGAGCTCTTGGCGGCGGTATTCTCTGCTTCCGGTGCGGCGTCTTCCCTTGCTGCCACAATGTGCGACGAAGGCGCGGACCAACGTCCGCAGAACGCACGGCCGAGGAAGGTTTCCGTGGTGTGGCGAAGCTTGCACCTGGAGCCCTCAGCGAGAAGTCCGGCGGCTCCCTCGGCCCCGGAAAGCCCTCAGTCGCCAACGGCTCTGTCGTTCACCCCGTCTTCCCCCGCAACTTGCACGCACACACCCTGTCCTGCAGTACCTGCCCGCCGGACTCTCTCAATGGCGTCAGAGGCGGGGTGTCAGGAACCGGCATGGGAAGCGCGGCGGACATCCACGTCTACAGCACGAACGAAGAGAGCGCCTTCGAGGACGTCACGCACATACTCTCCTCGGGCGTTTTCTCAGACAAGGCGATGTCCTCGGAAGGCTCCTCGACTTCCACCAACCTGCGCTCCCCACGCGACTCGGGCACCTCCCGGGCGACCCGCGCGTCGTCGGCCAGCGGGAGCGACGCCGCCAGGCTCAGCACGGCGACAACGGTGAGCGCGAGCGCGAGCGTGCACACCCGCATGAGCCGCGCGAGCGGCGGCGCAGCGAGCCTCACCGCCGAGTCCTACACGACCTGCGAGAGCCGCTACTCGACGCCGAGCATCGACCGCGACGCGCACGACGGCCCCGCGGCGATCGCGGAGGACTCGGAGGAGGACGAGTACTACTCGCCGGCGTCCCCGCAGTCGTCGTCCGCGTCGTCCGCGTCCGGCGGGTCCGTCTCGGTGCTGCTCATGACCCCGGAGCAGAACGACTACGCCGGCCTCGCGGACGCGGCGCTCCCGCGCGTGCGGGTCGCCGGCCCCGGCCCCGAGCGGGCGGCGTCCCCGGCGGGCTCGGGCTCGGGCTCGGACATGGA
>WJSG01024292.1:0-33781 GCA_016618145.1 Sanghuangporus lonicericola | reverse complement strand
GGGGCGACCTGTCTTCGTCAGTCGTTTGGAATCCATCTGGTCGAGCACGTGTGTGGTATTGTGTACGCTCCTCGTTGCGACGTTCGACTTCCGCTCTACGTGATACTCGGTTCAATCGTCGCCTACTGCTGTGGTAACTTTAGACCCTGGAAGACGTACTACTCGGTGAGTCCACGCCTCCCCATCTTGCGCCCCTACGTTCACAATACACTCCGAGTCACTGTTCGTCGTGACGGTCCAGCAAGTAGCCCCACGTACTTACTTGCCGCGTGTGCACTTGTGTAGAGGTTTCGGATCGATATAATTTTACCCACGTTAGTGCGCAGAATGATGTTCGGCCTCTTCAAGTTCGAACGCGAAACGAATTCAGGAAATAAGTTTGCACAGGGCGCGGGCACGTTCAATTGCTCGAAATGGATCGATTGTCGCCGGTGTCGTACGAAACATGTCAGGTACCGGGACTACATAATGTTTATGTTTATACTTTGCTACTAAATCAATTCGGCAAATACGGTACGATACGACCTGTGGCATCAGGAAAAACCAAAATGCTAGGTAGAGCCCCGCTGAACTATCGAGTTCTCCGAGGGCTCGGGACCGGGGGTTTAGAGCGAGTGACAGTGCGCACGGGCGTTCCCTGTGGTTGCTAGGAGGCGGTGCCGGACCCGCCCGATCCTATCGGTCACACCAGGCATCTTTTGTTATTACGCGTTCATTCACGGTCGCTTATCAAGCACCCATCCTTCTCCCCCCTCCATTATCTGTCGCACACGCCTCGGACTCGCTATGCCCGCCACCCATGATTTAACGGACGTCTTGGAGTCCTATTCGTCCCTCCCGGTCCATCCGATGACCGCGCTTCGGCTCATGGACAACCTCCCGAAATGCGTGGTCTGCGGGGTAGACGCGCCGTTCGTGTGCTCAGAATGTAACAGTAATGTTGCGTACTGCTGTCCGAATCACCGTCTAGAGGTAGGGCGTTCGCTCAATGGAGGCCTTCGCGAGTGTTGCTAACATTGAAGAGTCGGTAGGATTTCAGACGCCATTCGTTGGAATGTACCGCAGCGCGTAGGGTCAGACGCGACAGCGCGAACCGTGAGGCGTATGAAATCAGTCGAAACGTGTGCCAACTTTCCGACGAACCAACCGGCACCATTCCACAACTGTCCGAGAGCTCGAGAGCAGGAGGCTACAGCGGTTCAGCACACTATACACCGCTGACAGTGCTCGGTCTGTACGCCGCGCCCGATGATAGTGAGTGGCTGATACTTTTGGTACGGAACGACTTCAGGATTTTGACTGCTACTTACAGACGAACTGCGCTACATTCGCGTCGCCATGGGCCGCTCCCACGAGCCTACTTCGCCCACCACACCGGGACAACTCGTGCCGAATCTCCTCAACATCCTGGAACCACCCGCCAAGATCATTAACGTGTCATGGGGAAACGGAGGACGATTCCTCACCCGTCCGTTACGGTTCTATGCGACATATTCAGTACGACCTCCACATCCCGACTCCGCAGATGAGCCCGTCGCAAACCCCGGAGGTTCGACAGACCCTGGTCTGCCAAGTCGGGCAATCGCGAATTTTGTGAGCTGTTGTCGACCGCGTCCCCGACCGTGGTACGGTCCAGTTCTTGTTTTGAAGTGTGGAAACAATACATTCAGCGATTATGTGGATATTGGAGCCGACGACCTTCGTGATGTTCGTGCTTTCTTTGCTCTTCGGTACTAGTAGGGCTACGGCGTGTACTAGATTATATGACGACTTTCTGCTGTCATGACATAATGACATAACAACTGTGTTTGTTATGATTATTGAGTCACAAGTCAATATTCAAGTATGTTGTGTTCAGATCGAAGTCAAATCACGCATTCATGCTGCCACATCAATTAAGTACATGGCATGTATGTTTCCATTGAGTGAGCCACTATTCATAATGACGAACACTTTGACCATGACTTTTATCTATAGCATGAATACTTAGTGGCGTGACGCATACTATACATGTAAAATCGTGCCTTCTAGTGTGATTCTATAGTGTATTGGAGGACATGTGCAAATGCGCGTTGCGTGCGTCCTTTCGGAAGCCTGCCAAGCTGCTTCGAAGACACTTGGTCGCATGCCACAGAGCCGTACATACGCCTTCCGATTTACGTTATACGTTAATTTGCCCCACGGAGGTAACGTGGAGAGCTTTCCCCCATTTTGAAACCAGCTTAACCACATCAACTGTGATCATTACTCGTTGTATCTGTGTGCCTGCGTACAAAACATCAGTCTGTGATGTAGAGCCTCGATGGGTTTTGCACACCTTTCAGGTTGGATCACCTGTTCAGTACTTGATATGTCCAGCGGTGCAAACTTCGGCGGAAACCCTATGTGTAGCTTCGATTGCGGTTGCGCACCTGCTCCGTTGACCGCCTGTTGCCGGAGACAAGTTCCGATTCGCCCCTTGGGAGCTTCGATTGTCGTTGTGCACCTGCTCCGTTGACCGCCTGTTGGGAGAGAAGTTCCGATTCGCCCCTTGGGAGCTTCGATTGTGGTTGTGCGCCTGCTCCGTTGAGCGCCTGTCGGGAGACAAGTTCGGATTCCGATTCGCTCCTTGTGTGCTTCGATTGTGGTTGCGTACCTGCTTTGTTGGCCGCCTGTCGGGAGACAAGTTACGATTCACCCCTTGGGAGCTTCGATTTTGGATGCGCACCTGCTTCGGGGTTGACCGCCTGTTGGTAGACAAGTTCTGATTTGCCCCTTGGGAGCTTCGATTTTGGTTGCATACCTGCTTCGGGGGGTGACCGCCTGTTGGTAGACAAGTTCTGATTCGCCCCTTGGGAGCTTCGATTTTGGTTGCATACCTGCTTCGGGGGTGACCGCCTGTTGGTAGACAAGTTCTGATTCGCCCCTTGGGAGCTTCGATTTTGGTTGCATACCTGTTTCAATCAAGGTTGACCGCCTGTTAGGTTACAAGGTCCTGTTCGCCGCTTGGGAGCTTCAGTTTTGGTTGCATACCTGTTTTGGGGTGCAGCTAATGGGCACATTTTAACTAGCTCCCTAACGCAACCGCCTGCGTTGGCTTGTATTTCGAATGTGCAAGTCAGGTTTCGGGTTTGCCTGAATGCAAGTGAACAATTTCTGGTTTGCTGATCAGTATAACGGTCGTGCTGATCTTGCCGCCCATCATCGCAGACGATGTGTGCGTAAGAAGACAACGATATGTGGCTTTCTGTATTGAATGGCAACGGAGGAGCACGTAGTGAGTAATGTCACTGCGACATATACAAAGATAGCGTACGGCAAGGATTGGGAAACCGCGCAACAACCGCATGCCGTTGAACCTTCCCGGTACTCGGTCAGTGTTCTGTTGTTCGTTGAATAAAGCACTTCTCTAACCTTCACTATTGGCATTTCGGAGCCCACAGCGTGCTTGATTGCTCGTAAAGATGCTCCGCTGTCCGATGACGGTTGATCACGCGCTAACAGGCGGTCGTCGGGAAATGTGTGCCGGTTGTCAGTGGAAAAAAAAAACGATCACGTGCGTACACGAGATTCCGTGCCGAGTTGATGAACTGAATAAGTCTGGTAGCGCCGGCAAGCGGCAGGGCCCGCTACCGTGCTCTCTCCAAGTGGTGTGGTATATGTATGGGGCACGCAGCAGCCTGAAGGTCGAGAGGAAAGTCGAGAGTCGAGACCAGCATGGAGTCTATCACGTGGTCTTGCACGTGATCGATGTCACTTTTGATGGCGGCCGCGGAGTCGATCGTTTGCAGAGACCCACTACCTTGATGGTAGCGGGGATAATGACAAAGCAGTTCTGACCACAGCTGACCAGCCACGGTCACAGTAGACAGTTGATGATCGGTGTGGACACTGGAAGGAAATCGGGCCTTGCCAGCAATTCGCAGATTACATCGAGAGTCAAACCGACGACATTATGGTCAACACTGGAGTTTAAACATGGTGCGTGAGGAAGCCTGTGGTCACTGTTTACTCAATATCTCAGTTTTGAGCCCCCCAAAGTCGTCATCATTATGGTTTATCGACACATGCCGTTACCCTTTTTCAAGAAGTACGCCGACAACGCACCCAAGTCCCTCGTTCCTGCATCGACGTATTCTTGGCGACAGCTGTTGTTGAACTTGAGGGCTACGACCGGGCCGGGCCACACTCCCGTAACGGCGTTGCATGTGATGAACGAAATGGGGCGGTTGGCTGGGTATCCACGCTGTAGGGATACAGGACAATACCATACTTGCAGCGGCATATCCCCAGGCTTGGCGAAAAGACCGAATGGACGCACGATGGTGTCCGCCGGGTCGCCCTCTGTGAACCATTGGTCTACCTCGGGCGTTGGGCGCGACCACTCTGATGGGATGTTTGGAGAGCAGCACCGGACGGTGATGTCCACGATACGGAAGTGTTCTATGCGCATGCAATGTGAAAGTATCTCACTCAGTGAGTGTCCCTGTCAATTGCGCACAACACACATTACCTTCGTGCGGCAAGAAGACTAAACCTTGCACAGACCAGGATTCGCTTGCAGCCGACAAAAGGGGTTCCATGCTTCCGTGATGGTCTCCAAAGCGGGCGCACGACGCTGAGCATTCAACGCGATGTCGCGACCAGTCCTAGAAGACGGTATTGTAAGCAGCCTGTGAGTTCGCCAGTACGTAATACGTGCCTGTCCCAGGTGTGTTCCACCACAATATGAGCGGTCGTCACACTGCGGGCACCGCATGAGAGCAGAACGACCGCATATGACACACCGAGACTCCGAGGCGAGCCCCGCCGACATTTCAACTTCGGTAGTAGCGTGGAGCGTAAGAGTAGCGCGTTGAGGTGTGATGTCGGTAAACGATGTTGGTAGAGCCCGGAGGGCACTGTGGCTTCCTACCACCGCATGTCGATTTTAATACTGTCGTTCGGTGAACGTTGACGTACGCGAAGTCTGTCGAGGTCCCATAGAAGTCTTGTACGTAATTTCCCTGCCGGCCGGTTACAATGCTCGGCACCTCTGCATAATGTACGGATTTTCCGAAGTGTTTTAACAGCGAACTTTATTGATATTTTCCTCCGAACTACGTACTCACGTTCGACCGACGAGCGTGGTGTTCAGACAATAGCCGAGATGTTCCGTGGTGGGACTGGTGCTGGGTATATACACTCCAGTCCTCGCTTAGTGCACTGCCTGGAAAGCACGTCGTGAAGGTCGGACAATAGTGGAAGTAAGGGCTGACATTAGGGACTCACTCGCACGTTTCTCCGCGAGATTTTCCCGGCGGCGTCTTGCAGCCAAGTTTACGCTTCCTGCAGAATGAACATGCTGGGAGCGGCGGCGGCCCTTTGCTGTCGTCCGCCACATAGCGATCACAGACGTCAAGACGAAAACCGGGTTCGTCGACATGAGAACGGTATCTCTTGTACGGCGAAACTGCGCGCGAGATGGTATCTGTATGTCTCGGCATGTCATGACGATGTTGGTGTCGAACCCAATCTCCATCTCGGTACTTCTGCGCTGGAGGACGAGATGAGCCTGGTATATGAAACGATATGTGTCAAAGCGTACAGGTAAGGCGGTAACGGGGAGCAACCTCTTCTCCTACGCAATGCGGTGAGGGATTGAAGTGGTTACGTACTGTACAAGGACGTGAGCTCGACGCTGGATGTGTGGATGCGGGTATACGTACCTAAGTGGGATTTCCGCTGACGTCCAACTGCGTTCTCGGCGGACAACTGCGACGTCCTATAGTAGGATGTCGACGAACACTGGACTCGATCCTGGAGTTCATGAGGTTGAAGCCGGCCTGAGTGCGACCGTCTTGCGTCCTGCGCTTGACATTAGGAGCATTGCGACGTCAAAGCGGCACGCGTACCATGTTGTCTGATTTCTCTGGGCGGTAAGTCACTGCCTCAAGGTATACAGGCACATGTCGTTCATTCTCACCGATGTTGACACAGTCTTCGCTCCACGGAACACAACGACCGTTGGTAGGGTCTTTGTGGATGATGGACGACGGAGATTGGTGTGATCGAGTGGGTAAAGAAGCATTCGAGCTTACGGGCTCGAAATTAACGACAGAATGGAACATTGTCGGCTGTAGGAAACTTTGAGTCGACCTACGCGCAACCTGGTCGTAAGAACGTGCCCTGACGGCACCCACACCCCGGTGTTCGCGCGGACGTTCCAACGACGTCTGAGTGTAGTACTGCCCGGTGCGGGCGCCGTCCTGTCTGCGGAAAATGGGAACGGAATCGCCGAAATTCGCTCCCACGCTCCCCGCTAGCTCGCTCGACGAGTGAGCGCGCATCTTCACAGTACTTAGGTGGATTGGTCTTGGTTGCGCGGTGGTGTAAGCTGACGGGTCGAGCGATATTGACTGTTCATACTGAACGACAGCGAAGTTGGTCTGTAATCATTGTCACTGGTCGGTCAGTCCCCCGATCAGATTGAACGGCCCTCACGTACGTGGCATACTGGTACTTGCGGTGTTGAAGAGGCCGTATCATCGAACTCCTGTGCGAGCTGTGGTGACTGTTCGGGTAGGTTGTGATCGTCTCCAGGTCCTGGCTGTACAGGGATGTAGTCGCCCGTCCCGCAAACATCGGCGTAATGAGTGCTCGGTGGACGCTGCGCCACGGCAAGCGAGGAGTAGTTGGTGAGGTCCACAATACTTTCTTGGATTGGAGTCGGCTGCGTGGTGATGTAAATTGACGGGTTGAACTGTAGCAACTGTTATACTCAACGACAGCGAAGTTGGTCTTCATCGTTCAGTTGGTTCTCGATGACATTGAGTGGCCCTCACTTACATGGTATGATGATCCTTGTGCTGCTGAGAAGGCCGTGTGATCACGGTCGTGTTCCGGTCCCGGCTCTGGGGGAACAGGGTCACCCGTCACACAAACTTCGGCGGAAGTGGAGGGATCTGTGCTCGGTAGATGCAATGCCAGAACAAGCGAGGAGTAGTTGCTGAGAAAACGGTCGTCATATGTTGCTGGCCACATCCCATGGTGTGACATGCCTGTGTTGTCTTGTGGGACGACGAAAACGGGCGGCCGACGTGAGGAACGAGAAGGGATACGGGGTTTCACGTATTTATGCGTTCGGGGTTGTTTCTACTGACAGTGAAACGGCCCGATCCGCAGCTAGTCAACGACTCGTTAACGATCAATTGCTAACAATTTGCGGGCCGACATACTTGGAGGTGTGCGCGTCCGCTTTGGAAGCATGTTGTTGCAAGCGTCTATGGACGCGGTGCGAGCGGACGGCGAAGGAGAGGACNGAAGCATGTTGTTGCAAGCGTCTATGGACGCGGTGCGAGCGGACGGCGAAGGAGAGGACTTCGAACAACAGGGTGCGTGTGTTGATTCGTTGATGTAAGCGCGCCGAGAGTCCCAAACAACGTGTACCAATAGTCTGCATCCTCTACAGGTTCGTTCGGCCAATTGGTGTGACAGTGTGTGAGGTTCGTTTCAAGAGAACTCAGTCCCCCAAACATCCCACCGGCATATGGGTTTCCGGGGTCCTGGTACATCATCAACATTACGTTACCAATGTTATCAGTAACCCGACCCTTCCGCTAGCTGCTAGCGGAAAATGAGCCAAGTAAATAAAACCATGTTACATGGCAAATATTGTCGGGCGTACAGTCACAATCACTTGTCCGGAGTAAGAGAAAAGCTCCGTCTGCGGTTTCTACCACCGCTTGCGAAGTCGTGCGATGTATCTGCGACGCGTTCATCCCCGTCTAGCCCGCGCCCGCCCGCGGGTGGGCCTCGGACGCAGGATGAGAGCGTTCGTGCTGTTTTTGCTCTCCACCCCCTCATTCGGCTGGCCGTATTCGTCCTGCTTGTCGCCGACCGCCTGTGTTGAAAGGTAACAACGCTGGACGAGTCCGCAGAAGTGACACGACATACTGGGTGGCTCTCCTCCACATCGGAATCACGTCGGCTGCATGCCGGCTGTGGCAACGTCGTCAAAGGCAGCACTTCGGCCTTGTGAAACGTGACGGGATGGACACGAGTGTTGTATCTAGCAAGAAACGGGATGTCAACAACTGCACGTATCCATCATAGCGCATCGTACAAATCTCAACAACAAACCTTTTCGTGAACGACGTCTTCGTAGCCCTCGTGATGGTCTGCAAGACAACCGCGGACGCGTTGTCGCCCACACCGAGGTCGACGATAGCGTCCCAGTCCTCCCGTGACAGCGAGTATTGGTCCAGGAATCGGATGGTGTCGTCTACACCGCGCTACGATGGTAAGTTCAGTACATTCTCGGAGACCGAACGACGGAGAGGAACCGACAATACGCACCACACCCTTTTGAACAAGCGGCCGCACGAGATAGTGAAAGATGCTAGGAACGTATGACAGCCGGAAATCGGTCCTGTCGACCGTTGTTCTTAGCCGCACCTTCGCCTGAATGTCTGTAAGCTGTCTACTTAGCTTCGTCTGGCGAGCATTGTGCCCAAGCCATCTGCGATGATGCTCATGATCAGTGACGACACGGGGTGCGCGGAAGGGGGCCGTACGCACTGGGGAAAGGACACGGAAGTAGCGCGTTTGTAACCCAGCCCCTTTCCATGTACTAGAGAGGCCGGCCGTACGGTAGAGCATACAGCATGTAGAGGCATCAGCGACCAACATTGACTTGTCCTTGCGTGCATCATCAGACTCGGAGCGAAACGACCACATGGTGGATAAAAGTACCCGTGGATGAGGGCATCGATGATGTCGCCGTCCGATATCGACCTGGCTGCCTTGTCTAGGAGCTCCAGATGCTCAACAGCTCTTCGAGGGCCGGCGACACTTTGCAATTGACTTGGATCCGTCTTGAGGTAGTTCTCGTGAATCAACAGGGGTATCATGCCGGGGTCGTCGAAGTACAGATCGATTTTGGCCCCCAGGATGTCTGGTGAATCCGGCGATGCCATTTGCGGTCCAAGGAGCTTGTGGGTGACTCCGAACGGGGTCATGAGCGGTCGCTTATCAATCGTTGCCGCGCTACATCACGGTGAGCGCGTGCATATGAAGAGTTCGATGCGAACTCACGCGTACATGCCCTCGTCAATATTGATCCTGTGGTTGAGCAACTTCCACATGCTGAGGGTATTCAGTACTGTACGAACATCCGACCGCGCCCTTTCGACAAGCTGGTCAACGACATCTCTTGGTACACTCATGCGCTCTCTGCTGAACAGTTAGCGTGCCAGCAAGCACACCCCGTTACGAACCTACTTGTAGAGGATCGTGAGAACCCGGGATCGGATTGCACTTGGTTCTGGCGCATTAAACACCATGTTGTAACTCACGCTCGCTAGCGGCTTCAAGTTATCAGCGCCTCTGTCGTTCGCTATGCATATGATCGGAACCTTGGTCGTCCTGATCAGCGCAGCAAGCGCGGCGGCCCCTCCCCGGTCGCCGGAAGACATGCCGTCCACCTCGTCCATGATGAGGCAAGACTTGTCGACAACGGCAACTCCACCGGATGTGTTGTTCTGGCCGGTGAAGGATCAATACCATGCAGATATGTATACAGCGCCACTTACTGCCTTACGTCCTGTGTACTTGTCCAACGACGTATTTGAAGTATTTGTGTGGGTCTCGATCATGTGCTTGCTCCTCTCGTCGCTCGCGTTGAACTCGATGGGCGTAAACCCTGCTGACATGGCGCACAGATGGGCGGTGGTCGTTTTTCCGATCCCTGGGGGACCACTGATCATCACAGCGCGGAAGGTGCCCATGCCATCCTTGTTCGCCTTTTTGAAACCAGACTTCAGAGTTGCTTCCCAACCCCCCAACCACGTTTTCAACTTGGCGATGTGCACCTTGTGTCCGCATACGTCGTCGAGAGAATGGGGCGCGTATCGGTCAGGCCAAGTCAGGTGATGTCCTGCAAGGGAGGGTGCTCTGGGTGTTGCAAGTGAGCGTCGGTTCGGGATATGTTGTACTTAGTACGCACCTCGCGGGTGTGCTTCCCGGTTCGACATGTCGGTGTCCACCGGCAGACACGTGGTGTTGAGACACGACCGAGCGGCCGTTCAGCGGGGGTTGTATGCGTCGATCCTGCATCAAGGGAACTAGAAACTTGAAGGACCCGAACGTCGTCAACCTGTCTAGTGGTTTATATATAGATCACCAGGAGTGGTCAACATACGCGTAGGCACACTGACACTGCGGGCATCCGAAGTATGTGACTCTTCAGCTTCACACGCCACGCATTGTCCCAGTGTTTCAGGTGGGACAAGCGGTCGCGCTCTCAACTTGGACAAACCTATCCTCGCGCGGCTCAGAATTGGCGCTTCGCCGTTCGTCCGGATAGTCCGGATGCGTGCTCTATAAAGCGCCGGTGCCTTCGTGATGCGACCAAAATGCCACACGCACTGCAGTTTGTAGCCGCCGACGCAATGAGGTAAGCAGTCTTGTATCTTGTACCGCCAACGCAATGAGGTAAGCAGTCTTGTATCTTGTACAGACGTTTACCAGACGATGGGCCCCTTTCGATCCTGTGTATAGATAGTCGGCTCGTAGCGGACCACGAACGGTACGAGGTCCGTGCTCTAGCGAGCCTAGACGAAGGCTGCCATCATGGCGCTGAGCGCTGAGCCTCGGAAGCGTTCTTTTTCGTGGTCCGCCCTGAACCGACCGTCTATACACAGGCGCGAGAAGGGCCTGTCGTTTCGTAAAAGGCTGTAATGGGCTAGCCAGAAAAGGATCGACTGTCATCATTCATCCTACTTACAAGGTGAAGTTACGAAGATTAAGTTCGGGATTCGTATTTTCTCGGTTCCTCGGAAACCGCGGAAACCGCGTGGTGTCTCCCTCGGGCTTTGTAACAAGGTTTGCTCACACTTCAGGTTGAACGGTCTTGCTATGTTTTGCTATGTTCATTGGTCAAACAGAAACGCTCTGCTTGCGTGCGGATACGTGGAATCGTAGCAACTAGCAGGTTCCCGTGCCCCTGCCACGGGAAATGAAGGACAGCAGCGCACTCGGGCGGGCTGGTGCCCGCCCTCGTCCGCCGCTGTCTGGCGAGTGTACCTGAATGTGCTCGACATGAGAAGTATAGAGAGATGAATCAATTACTGTGAGTACAGTTGAACATTGCGCTATTCAACTATAGTAACTACTCCGTGTCCGTGGTCCGTGCTCGCACGCTTCTTGCCCGGTGGCAGGCCTTTGCGTCATCCAAAGCGTCGGAACAGACGGCGGCATCAGAAGACATGTAATACGCGTTCCTAATCCCGCCGCCATTGGGCGAGAACGTCGCAGTCGCAGTGGCGGTTGGTTTTGGTTAAGAGGACGCGTCGCGTCGCGTCGCGCTGCGCCCGACGTCCACGTGCAGATGACGTAATTTGTTTTCTAAGTTCCGATAGGACTCTACGAAACGCCGATAGATCGGACCTCGAACGGAATTGCGGGCTGCCAATCTGAGTGTGCCAGACGCTCACTCAGACCACATTGGCAGGGCTATCTATTCTGCTCGTTGTCAAACTAACCATAGGTGACTTCGATGACACGCTCTACAGTGAGTGTACAGTCTACTTACAAGTTTACTGCGAAGAAACCAACTGAGCGGATGGTAAGCACACAAAATTTCTATGTTTGGCAAGTTTGCTTTCCCGATATAGTGACCGAGATGTTTTACAATAGAAGATTTATGGGAAGGGGAAGGGGAAGCGTGTACAGTACAGTAACTGGAAGTTGCGGTGCAGCAATACCTGACTCAGCTGGTACACGTTCGCCCTCAGTGACAGTGTGTGCATGGGTTCGACTCCGCTGTGGGTTATTTCCAACGGCTTTGTCTGCATTTTGCTTCTCGGTGATTTCCTCGGTTGATAACACCAGACTGCACGCGTTTGGTCTCCGCTTTGTCAGAGTAAGCGGACCTGTAATATACCATAAGATGAGCAAGACATATATCAACTCCGAATGAATGCAAGCACCGTCGGTCCGGGCCGTAGGCGCGTTGCTGCTAGTGTATTAACAGTTATCATGGTACAGGTTCGGAAAGGCTGTGGTTTCACTGGGCTGCGGTACCCTTCCAGTTCAATAAGTACTTGTGTAAGTGAGGCGCTGCTGGCGCACGCCGGGCGAGAATGATNGCTGCGGTACCCTTCCAGTTCAATAAGTACTTGTGTAAGTGAGGCGCCAGGTGGCCAAAGGAGAATGGGAAGCATTGTACGTGCGCGTGCTGGATCAGCCGGAAGTGGCAATTGAGCAATGAATATTCCGTGCGGGGCAAAGAGAACTTGAATGGCATTGCGTGTCACTAAGTACATGACGAATGCGCAACTGGTACGAGCTGATGGCCAATGAGCAGGCCCTCAGTACTTAGTCATGTACAAAGCTACGGATTGTGGTGAGAGAGCTCAGCGGGAGCGCATACAGACGCGTACGAGCATGCGATGTCGTGGGACAGCGCCGCATCTCTGTCACGTAAGTTGACGAGGCGGGAAGTCGATTCGAATTCTCTGCGAATCACGACTGTTTCTCCTTGCCATGGGACAGGCGGTTGTCTGGCGACAAGACCGTCGTTGGGTTGTGAGGGTGCGGTGGTGAAGACAAGGTCCCTTAGGGACTAATTAGTAACCTGCGCGCCGGGCTCGAAAGTCGGATCCAAGAGAGGTATGTCAACACGAGATCTCGAGGTGATGCGCCCATTCGTCCACCGCGCCGTAAGGCACGTACACATCGATATCGGCTGGCTGCACTGCGTCGCGCGGAGAGCACACGGAAATTGCAGCAGAGCCGCTCACGACGCTGTCCAGTTCCGCGAGTTTGCTTCGGAAGCCGTGGAGGTCCTCGACGAACGACTGGAGAACATGGTGTAACGCCAGTTGAGTTCGAAGGCGATGATGTCGTCCAGGTACGTAGATGCAGACGCAGAGTGAACGGCCATGGCAAATACTGCAGAGAGTCAAGCCGCCCCCCGACGAGATAGATCTCAGGCCAGGCAGAGAAGCAGTGCATAAGTAGCTCGAGCGAACGATAACCTCCCTTCCTGCCTGTGTCATCCACGGGTCGGGAGATGATAGACAGAAAAAGGCGAGAGAGGTGCTAGTAGTGATAGCGGGGCATCGATTATAAGTGCCTGGTCGGTTGGTGGTCGTGGTTCCTCAGAGTTCGGTGCTGGGTTCCCGAAGTCGCGGACTGAGTTAAGTAGGAGTTGCGGGCGCCAGATTGAACTGTATGATGTATCTGAGTAGCCAGGGCCCAGAATTACCTTCCTCATCCGCAGAGCTCTCCATGACCGCGGCGGGTGGAGCGGCCCATCGGAAGGTAGCACAACTGAGCAGAAGACGGACGCAGTTCACAAGCATCACAAAGTTGATCGTGAGCTAAGTACTTCCGAGCGGAGATTGAACGGAAGAAAGCGGAGTAGTGCGCCAGGTGAATGCGGACCGTACGGGCCGTTTTGTCCAACCTCCTGAGGTGTCCTTTGCCATGACTCGATGATAAACCGAATGAATCGGATCATTCTCAATGGATAGAATGTCATATGCGACATGGGTGTATTGAGTTCATCTCAGACCAGTACATGATTGGTCGCGTCCTATGCTCTGCTATCGTACATGTGTTATACCACGTTCAAGTCTCTATCTAGTACACGCGCGCTAATTGCTTCTTACGTTTTCCGATCGCGGTCAACCCGAACAACCCTTGCAAGTCGGGTTTTGGGACTCGCCAGATTCGTTCGTGAGGGACCCGTCATCTGGGGGTGGTGAGCACTTTGTAACGCTGGACATGTCTCCCACGCCGTAAGGGAGCGGATGGGTTGGAGCTTGCGTGCGCATGTAGTAGATGCCGGTCTTCAACCCACGCCGCCATGCGTGCAACTGTATACGCATCTGGGCAACGTATTGTAGTTTCAGGTCGAGGAATGTGCAGAAGGCGATGATACGCACCAAGTCGTCTGCAGACGGAGTTGATATGTTCAGTGACATCGATTGGGTTTGATCGATGAAAGGCCCGCGGTCTGCGGCGTGGTCCACAATGCACATTGGTTCGATTTCCCATGCAGTCCGATACAGTGCCTTGACGTCGTCTGGTAAGCCCGGGATTGCCTGTACGGAACCTGCAATGTGTGAGTCACGTCAGACATCGTGATATAAAGCGCACACACCGTGGCTTTTGAGCAAGTGGAGTCGAACGTCTTCGGACCACAGTCCCCGACGCTCGAGGTCCCTAACGAGCCATCGACAAACTTCGGTATAGTCCCCACTCAGCACGCGGTGGACGACAACGTTGCTGAAAGGCAGCGGTCAGTGTTGGTTGATCCCCGTGTAACCGAGGGCGAGAACGCGCACCTGGTGTAAGGCTCCACCCCGTCAAAGTTTCCCAACAATCGGGCAGTCGACGCCGTTGGCATCTGTGCAGTCAACATTGAATTCCGTAAGCCACATTGCTGAATGCGTTCGCGCAGAGCCGTGTAGTCGTAGCGACCACCCAAAGAAACATCGGGCCACATGTCGTGTTGAAGCCGCCCCGCGGACGCCGGGGAGCCGTGAAACAGTGGGTACGGACCGTCGTTCTCGGCCAGGTCGCAGCTCGCTGTATACGCAGCGTGATAAATCGTTTCAAATATTGCAACGTTGAGTTCTCGAGCTTGTGGGGAGGAATACGGCATCCCTGATGCCATGAATGCATCGGCAAGCCCCTGGACCCCGACCCCGAGAGCACGAGTCTGCTCGGCAGACGCGCATGATTCTGTCGAGGGATAACTTGCGACATCCATGAGGGCGTTGATACCACAGACTGCCAGCTGCGTTGTCGCGTGTAGGCGTTCGAAGTCGTACGAACCGTCCGGACGAACGAACCGAGCTACAGCCACCGACGCCAAGGTACAGACAGCCGTCTGCTCGGGTGACGCATACTGGACTATTTCTGTGCACAGGTTAGAGGTCTTGATAATGCCCATGTGAGATTGGTTGTTCTTTTCTACAAACGGACATCATCGTAACAGTCGTGCAGGGAGAGTTATGCAAAACTTACGGTTAATGAGGTCTTGATACATGAGAAACGGTCCTCCACTTTCCTCCTGCGCACGGCATATAGTGATCCAAAGATCGCGGGCGGATACGACAGCTACGGGTGCGACCGTGCGTTCGTAATGTTCATAGTGTGCCTTGAATTCGTCTCCGAAGGAATCGAGTAGCCTGGGAACGTCGCTTGGGTCGAAGAGCCGCCATGACCCGTCGGATTCTGTTCGCTGCATACTGAAATAAAATGTTTAGTGACATCCCCCAAAGATGCGGATATGGACCTACAACACGTCTGGTATCCACAAGCTCACGTGAATGTTTCTGACATATTCTTCTCGGCCAGCACGCGTTGTACGACATCCGATGAACGGCCTAACATCCCCGTGCCATATAGGCAGGTGGACGGTTGCTGCAGACGCCCGCGTAGCACGACAAAGCGAGGTGTACTCCGCATGCGCGTCGTACACTTTCATCAATGCCAGCACTCCAGGGTGGCCGCGGGGTCGACTTCTGTTAGAAAGTCAGTGGAGCAATATGAAAGAAACGCTTATGGACACACCTACGACACGGAACATCACCAAGCGACAGCCCTATACCTCCGTCTGCCAACCAGAAGCGGTCCATGTCGTGCGCGCTCTGGAGCAGTCCCGCCGGTGAGGAAGTGTCTGGCATGTATAAGAAGCACGACGCGAAATTCGGACGCAGTGTTCCCGCGTTGGCGAGCGCGGGAGTGGCGAAAGTGAAGAGGTGTCGTGACAGAGCGTCGTACGTTTCGAGAAGTAACGGAAGGTTGTCCCGATGAGTGGCGAGTGCTACCCGCATGTAGAGGTGTTGGGGCCGTTCGACAATTCTTCCATCGACCCGGAGGAGATAGGAGTGCGCCAGTGAGTGAATTGATGCACTGAAGGAACGAGTGAGCGCGGCAGACACAGGGACGACCACCGCGTAACATACTAGGAAAACATGTAGTCCCGGGAATGGACAATAGCGTCGTCCAGATCGGTTCCGAACCGTTCTGCTAGTTGAACAAGCTCTGGGTTGAAGATGGCGTCGGGACCTGTGATGGTTGCAGTGAGCAAGCCGTAAACACGCGCGAGAGCGAGGCCTGACGACGTACCAGTCGCATGAGAAAGAACCATATGCAGGAACGACTTCTGCGTGTCTTTGTGAAGGATTCCCACATATAAGCGACCAGCCAAGACCGAATAGTCGGGGTGCTTGATTGCTGACGCAGCTGCAGTTGTGGCGCAGTGAAGCTTTGAGCGGTCAGCGTGGTACTGACGTACAGGACGGTTGAGTATTCACCTGCAACGCCCGGGAATCCACCTGAGTCGTTAGCCCCAGTGCAATCCTAGTCACGAACCTGGGCACAACCAAGATCAGGCCGCGATTACTGTCAGGTACATGCACCGACTCACTCGTCGAGATCCAAAGCAGCCTCGTTGAGGTCCCACGAAAGCTGAACGCGACAGTAAGTCTCTGTGTACTATGCGTTGAAATTTCACGAACGCATTGGAGGGATGCTCGGAGCTGTGAGCGAAAAGTAAGTACGGCATCGTACGTAGTAATGGGAACGGCGCTACCTTTTCCCGCATAAACCGCTGGAGCCTCCTGCACAGCATCCTGAGCAAACACGAACAAATGATGACACCACCGCAGACACTTACCCGTCTATAGTATGATAGCATTCCGATGAAGGTCAGTTCTTATGCGTAACCACGACCAGAACGGGCTCAGACATACCGCGCTTGAGCACCTGTCCGACCATGAGGTCGAGCTCGCTTGTTGTCATTGCTCCCCAGAACTGCATCGTCGGATGACAAGGACACAAACAACCGCAGTCCAGCACATCGACGCTCGCGTTAAATGGACCTGCACGCAGGTTCGGGCGTCTCCCGCCGATCTGTTACCCGGTCGCACACCAGTGACGCGGTATGCGCTGTAAACTCAACGTTTCGGACGGTGAGTCTGAATCATCATACACAAACCTGCAGAGTATCATGAAAACTGGAACAATCTTACTTTCCCACTGTACTGAAATTATTCTCCGCGTCGCAATCACAGAAGCAGCAGGCTTATTCGTTCTCGGGCCCGACGAAATCCCGCCGTTACCGCATTTGGAGAGCAGTGAGCATACACTCGTGTCGCGTCTTGTCCCCGGTACCGGGTCCTGAGAGTCAGCTACGCACAGCCTCGTCCTCCGCGGTTGAGCGTCACGTTCACTTTCGCGCCGACCGCGTTGCGGGCCCACTGTTGCGGGACCGTTTGCGGTACCGTTGCGGGCCCAGTGTTGCGGTCCCGTTCCGCGCATCGTGGCAGCGTCGTCGCGGTACCGACCGTTAACGTGGTGCAACCGCATGCCATACACGACAAACAGCACTGTTGTAGCGCATGGCAATATCGTTGTGCCGGTAGAGACGTGTGTTGACAGGTCCCTGCGTGGATTGAACAAGGCGGTATTGCATCGGGCAGCACGCGCATGAATAAGCACCCCAATCATGCGGGCCTTTTGTGACAACGATCTATGCCACGCCTGGATTCACGGATGTGACTGACTCCCGGGCTGTTACTTGTTCGCAGTAAGTACAGCAAGTACCAGTGACGATCGTGAAGACGCGCACGTCGAACGTCAAGAAACCGATAAGACGGTAATGCAAGACGTTTTCTCCATGCGGAAGCATATATAGGTCACACTTCTCCGAAGGACTCAAACAATCACGTCATATGTCTTCTGCTGTGCATTCTCGTCCCTGTTCGCCGATAACCAGAAACATGAAGAAACCTCGTCCATCTTCAGGGGCCAGTCCAACAGTCGGGCCAGCTCTTAAAGGCTCGAATGCCAAGGATGGAGAGTACGAAGCTCTCTACGCATTGTTCCCTCAGGAGCTCACTGGCTCAAGCTCTGCGCCCGACACCGATACCGATCTCGCCCTGTACACCATTGTTTACCCCAATTGGTGGTGGTGGAAGGAGCTCGTGAAGGACATGAGCATTGACGTCCCGTACGTATAACGATGCAACCATTTCAGACGCATCTCATGCTTGTTTTTTGAGCCGCCTTCAACGCATCCTCAATTATGCTTGCGATCCGACATACTCGATCAGAGAAGTCCCACTCGCTACTACATGGGGTGAAGGCGGCTTGGATGTTTATATGACGACACCCAGTGGCCTCGTCTGCAACATACTCGTCTGTGGGGTCATTCAAGCAATGTCGTGGAACGCGTCGTACGACCTCCCGGTCGACCGTTCTCGCATTTCGCTGGCCCTCTTCCGGGAGGCCGACAAGGACGCCGTCGCACGCCTGCGTAATCTCAGTTCCCCCAAACCTGGTACGGCGCGTGTTGATGACGACATTGGAATTACTGACGTGCATCTAGTGAACGACGTGAGGTCCTTTACGGCCTTTCCAGACCGATTTCTTGGCAGCGCTGGATCCGTCTGTATTCTCAGCTTCTCACGTTCCGGGGTTGTACTGACGTTATTCCAGATCTTTGGCGATGTTTATGACGCCACGACGACGTTTGGAAGGAAGGACGCGATGAAGAAGCTCAGCGTCAGTGACCTCCGCCTTGGCGATGTTGTGATCGCGGAAGTGTTTTGCATGCGAAAGAGAGAGACCACGTTCGTCACGCCTCAGTGGAGCGAGTGGTCGACGCACTTCACTTTACGCTCGTTGTCTCGGGTGTTCGCGGTTCTTCCTACTCCCAAGAGGGATTTCTTCGACGTATTCTACGAGACTCTGTAGTCCCTCCCTGCAGCAGGTGCTTGGTCGGCTCAAAGACGCTGACTGGTTGGATATAGGAGCAGTGTACGTTTTGTATCAGGATACACTGGCATATCATGTGCATGTGCCTTTCTTTGTTGCGTGTCTTTCAAGCAATCGCGATACGATGGTGCCTCGTGTGTGCACCCGACTCGGAGGGTCGGTACGTCAGGCAGCTGCGACGTCCGTACTGTTTTGTTGATGTTTTCACCGTTTTCTGACTTGCATGTCGTGCTCGTGAGCATGTTTTGAAGAGCTCGGCTTCTTTATGTTTCGCACCCACAGCAAGCTCAAGGATACGGCAAGGTTCAGAATCGCTACGACACCGTCGTGCGACTGGTGGTGTCGAGTATGCTCGCGTATCAGCTCCCAGCCTGTCTGTAGTCGCGGACGCTCAGTTTCAACGTAACAAACAGGTCTTATCGAGAAACAGTATAGAGTACAAGACAACAAGCAAACACGGAGACTTGCAATGAATTGACAGAAAGCAATATCCAGTTGTCTTACAGGGGGCGCAGGCGATTAAAACAAACGTGTTTGTCGCGGAACCTATTTTCCTTGCCCTCACCTCACATACGTAGGTCTGGTTGGAGTATATGCCATGCGTGATTGAGGTAACATGTATGAATTGTACCGCTGCGGTGGGAACGGAACATAGACCAGGTTTAATGGCATGCTATCCTGTTGATACTCCTGAATGAAGGTCACGTCAGTCATGGTCAGCGCAGAAAGTGCGTATCTATCTCACCTGTGAATCCGTCATAGACGTGCATGGTATTTCGCACGTCTTGGAATGCGATAATGATCGCGTCCTTTGCAACGAGGCTTCGAGGAAGGTTGCTGACCTCCTTCCGAAATCTCTGCGATGGCTCAGTGGCAAGTAATATTGAACTTGTACCCCATGAGCGGGCTTACCACCACGTCAACGATCAACTGCGACTGTGTCGCGGCTCGAGAAGCCATCCGAGGGTGAAGACGCCTCATGTGACATAGAGCATCGGTTCGCTCTTCCTGTGATGCGAGAGGCGTTCGTTTTGCCTTTGGGTCACAGCGAGGGGACGACGCATTCCGTGTATTGGCGATGCGATCGAGCACTATCGCCTCAAGTCTGCCGTCGGCAAGGAGCTCTGCTTCGGTCTCCAGTCCGCGCACTGCGAACTGTGAGTGCTGTACGAAGCCTTGACAACAAGTTCGAATCGGTCCTTTCGCAATTGGTTAGTGACAGCGGCGTGAGCGAAAGCGAAGAACGTACTTGATTTAACGACGTAAAGCGCCCTCTATTGCCTGAACAGTTTGCTTCAATTATTCGTAGTGTTCGTGGTGTGACTACCCGATAGTCCTCCGACGACATGGGTTGACTATGGGGCACGATACGACTGTTCATTGTCCATGACCACGAACCAAGCTGCGTGAATTCGTTTAACAAACATGCGGGGAGCACTGACGGCCTACCTGCTGTGTAACAACGTTAATGTAAGTTGATGTAAAGGGCGACATGTTTGAGGTCGTTGTATGCGCGAATTAACGCAGTCCTCGCATCGGTGCATCGAGCCCTCTCACCGTACGCTCTCACAGTCGCAAGCGTCTTCTCGCACTGCTCGTTGTTGAGGTCGTGGAGCATTGCCGTTTCCACAGTTTGCCAGTGGAACCGCTTTGGAAGTTGACTTCACTGCTAATGATAAGCACTCTATAGTGTCGCGATGCGACAGGTTCAAGGGACTGACGTGCGGAGTTCATCATCTAGAGTTTGAGCCAACGAAAGATTTCTCATTCCAGTAATGCAACAGTTCCGTTCTGTTGGTGTCTTGAGGTTGTAATGTTCGACTGGACATGACGGAGTTAGGACGGAGGAGCAGCGTGTGTACGCAGGCGGTGGCAGTACTTACTTCTCGAGCGGCCGGACCGCCGCCGCCGGCTGCCCGAGCTTGCCGGATTAGTCCTGGCCAACTATATTGCAGATTCTACCGGACGGGCAGCGCTGGTGGGTAAGCGGGGGCTTGCGTGCGAAGATAGTACAGACCAGTCTCGAGTCCACACTTCCACGCGTGCATCTGCAGTTCAAGCTGCGTGTCGTGTCAGCAGGTGGTGGTTACCCCTCAAACACCTCTGGGGTCCTTCTCCTGCTGTGCTAAGTTTACACCGAACACCTTTCGGGTTCCTTCTCTTCCTGTTCGTCCCGCACACTAGTAGCTCGACAGAGTGATCTGCGTTGTCGTTGAATGTCCAGTGTCCGGACATTGAGGGAAGACGGTAACGTGGGTATCACGGCGGCCAATTTGTTCTAATAGAATCTCAGAGATGGAGTCGCACTATCGGCTACAGGCTACTATCGCCGTAGAGGAGATCATTGGACCACGCGCACGGGCCCCGACATTTCTCAGAGGGCTGGTTCTCCCACAAGAAACCTGGACGCGAACAAATAAGCTTCCTACTCTGCTACTCAACGATTCTCCATGGAGATTGCACCCCGGCTCGAGATGTATTCCTCGTGCACCCCGGCTCGAGATGTATTCCTCGTGCCCCCTGGCAAGAACGAGGCACGGTGGACTTCCGATAACACCAACGTAGTGGAAGGTTTCATATGCGGAGCTCAGGCAGCAATGTGCTGACGAGTTCAACGTTCAAACACCGCTGCGGGCCTCCTCCTGCGAGCCCCAATGAAATACTGTCCAGTATCGCTGTCGATGGTGCCCATCCCTTCCCCATCCTGAATCCATGTCCCAGATCAGAACTCCCACAGACTTGGAGAACGATGTGCCTCCCAGTCGTGTCACGACACACACTCTCCCAGACAATAACATCAGTGGTCACGGCGCTTTCCCCTCTTCAAGCTCTTCTTCTTGGTCGTCCACGACGAGACTCTTCGTCATTCGTTTAATACTTAATGTCCTCCGCGAGCACGGCTACATAACCCTTACCCTCCTTTCACCATCTGCCGACGCTGAGAGCGTTATATACGAGGACCTTTACGAGCGCGTCGCTCGCCACGTCGCTGAACAGGACGCACGTTTCCTCAAATTGTTCATTGACGACACGACCGCCTTCGTGACTCAGATCATTAGCATGTTCGCTTGGTGAGTATCTGGTGGCCTTGGACTGTCTCTAATCTAACACCTCTGCTGCAGGATACGTAGGGTGGTGCGTGGTGGATCTCGCTCTCCTCCACGCGAGTCGGAGTGCCGGGTAGGAGAGGCTATCGATGGGGAAGGTACGTGGTCTGTGTGTCGTCCTCCATAGCAATATCCGACCACTGTACAGACGAAACCCCCGAAGTATCGTCGTTGATTCGAGACGTTCGGGAACTGTACGAGTTCACCGTGGCCGTTCACTCCGTCGTCCCTGGCGAAGGTGGTGTCGGTCTCGTCTTCCGGCCCGCGAACACGAACAACCCCACCGTCCTCATGGCCACTATGCCCGACGGACCCTCCGAGCAACGGCGCCGCCGAAGCGGTGGTCAAACACAGGGCGGCGATGGCCGACAGCGCTCCCGCAACGCCAGCAACACCGCGCTCGTTTCGCAACTACACGCCCAAGACGCGCATGTAGTCCCTCATCAGGGAGGTGGTACGATTGTGCCGCCACCCTCAACCACACAATATTTTCCCGCTGCCGACCCATCGCAGCTCGCGTTCCCCAGCGGAGGACACTATGCTAGCGCCGCCCCGTCGCAGCCCGTCTTCCCCGGTGGAGCACAGTATGTTAACGCCGCCCCGTCGCAGCCCGTCTTCCCCGGCGGAGCACAGTATGCTAGCGCCGTCCCGTCGCAGCCCGTCTTCGCCGGCGGAGCACAGTATGCTAGCGGCGCCCCGTCGCAGCCCGCCTTCCCCAGCGGAGCACAGTATGCTAGCGGCGCCCCGTCGCAGCCCGCCTTCCCCAGCGGAGCACAGTATGCTAGCGGCGCCCCGTCGCAGCCCGCCTTCCCCAGCGGAGCTCAGTATGCTAGCGGCGCCCCGTCGCAGCCCGCCTTCCCCAGCGGAGCTCAGTATGCTAGCGCCGCGGCGTCCTTCAACACGCCGTATATGAGTGGAGGTGGTCACATGCCGGCGCCACCCGCGCCCGCCGGCGCCGCCACTCCTTTCCCCCCTGGCATGTCGTACGCTCATGGAGGACAAGATCCTGGCGCCATCCCGTCGCAGCCTGCCGGCGTGGCGCATGCGGACAGCCAGCGCCGAGCTAACGTGCCGCCATCACCTGCGCTCACATATTACGCCACCGCGGCCACCGCACCGCCGCTGGCTAGAATCGGTTACGTCGGTGAGGCCGGTGTCACGTTCCCGAGCGGCGGGGAGGTCGCACCTCCGTCCTCGTTCATGCAGCGGCAGCCGTCTTTTGCCCGCACGGTGGCCAGCTCGGACACTTCGATCACCGCGACGTCGGTCTCGAGCTCTGGAATGCTTACAAAGTACGATGTTATCGCTCCCGGTTCGCGCTCTCAGCCTGACTACCTCAAGTCTTTGGATGAGTCCCTGAAGGCGTCCAAGAAGCAACGTAAAGCCTCCATAACTTCTAAGTCCTCCCAAGCGTCGTCGAGGTCTCGGTCCCCCCAGAAGACGCAGCATCGAGCATCAAGGCAACGGCCCTTCCATTCAGCTGAAAATGTTGCATCAGCGCATCCAACCCGTGGAAACGCACCATATCCGTTGTCACGAGCGGTTGATCTCCCGAGTCGTAGTAGGGAACACGTCGTCGACACTCAGTCCGGAAACAACGCTCCCGCCGAAGCCCCGATACCCGAGAACGCGCGTATACTGAGCTTACTGAAAGATATCGCGACGGAGTGCAGACACAGTGGAACGCTCATCCCCCTCGAGTTCCTTGTTAAGTACTTGCCGGACGACTACGAGTTTCCACTCCAAACTCTGATCCACATGGGCTACGTTCCTGCTGTCTTAGGGAGCGAGAAACCCGATACGGCCTTCCGCCCAGTCACTCGAGGCAACCTCATTGTCATCGACGACAACGTCCTTGCGGTCCTCAAGAGCAATTACGAGGCCGTCGGATCTGACGCCAAGATGTTCGCCGACGTGGTGAGGGCGTTGCGAGCTCCTACCAATGCTGGTCAACCTCCCGCTGCCACATACGCCGCAATGCCTCCCTCGGCCGTAGACTCCGTCGGTCACGATCATGGTCAGCAGTATCAAGCTCAAGCGGGACCGTCGTCTGCCTTCGCATACCATGAACCTGGAGTGCAGGAGGGCGGTGATGGGGCTGGAGGTGCAGGACTCGCACCGTCCTCGGGATGGGCATACGGTGGAGGGAGCGCTGACTCTAGGCAGTACCGCTACGAGAATAATGCTGGGCCGTCGTAAGTTATCGGTCGACTCATCATCACCGCGGACTATGGTTTGATTTTATCTGTACGAGATTCGTCGTGAATGGACGCAGACCTGCCTGACATATGTAGTACTCCACTGTATGAACACTACTTTCGACGATCGGTGTATTCATAGGTTTGTCTCGGTGCCACCGGCTGAGAACAACGAGCACTGAAGCTGAAGTACCGATATACCGCCGCGCTGATCGACGAAGAGACGTCACGTCTGCTCGAAGTTGTTCTCGTTCGACATGTCTCTGGCGCAAAGCTCGACTAGTACACCGGCATCATCGTCGAGGAGATCGAGGCCTCAACAGCTCAAGGCCACCCACAGTTATCGTTCGCGACGCTGGACACCGTGCGTCTCACGAACACGCTGTTCCTCCTCCTCCTCCTCCTCTTACAGGATTAGCCGACCAGGATATGGCCGAGTCCTACACAGCGCAAGACGGACTGGTGTACAGTTTCACTGATCTCCCTGCCGCTGTGTCGCTAACTCAGCTCGATCCATGTAGGGAATGGCTTGGAGGTTTGTGCGTCCCTCGTCTTCCAATGCGATGGTTGTGCGCTTGTCATCTCGCCATTCCGAACGCTCCAATCCAGAGCGCATGGTCACGGAGCCTCATGGGGTCCATTGGGCCAGTCCGCGCTGCCCCTTCTGCATCTGTTGCATAAGTCACCCACGTGAGACAGCATGACGAAGCGAACTCACCAGGTCCTCAGTAGCATCGGAATGCTCCTTCCCAACATGCGACAACACTCTTCCCCTAAAGAGCCTTTGCAGGCAAGTTGGGTGTAGCGTACGTGGTGCCTCAGTCGACACGGCGAGCACAGCAACGGGAACGGAGTTGTAAAACTGTCATAGAAAAGCGGGTGTTGTACAATGTGCCAAGACTACATACACAGAAACGATTCACGTGGGATAGCGAGTCGTGGGCGGCCAGGACGCAGGGTGGATATTTTGGAGGTACGACGGTGCGAGCAGGAAGCGGCAACGGGCAGGATCGTTGCCAGTGCAGCAACAAGTTGTTCCTTTGCATATGGCGGCATGTGTCTGGATGTTTCATTCTCGGGTTCCGAGTTGCTTCTTGTCAATGTATGTGAGACGCGGCTAGGCAAAGGATATGTGTCCATGGAAATGGGGCTCGGCGGTCGCTCGTGCCGTGACAGGCGGCCGAGGCTTCTCGGCGATCCAGTAGAGTGCGTCGAGGACGTACGATGCTGCTCGGTCAAAGAGCACAGTCTTGACCACAAGCGTGCATTCCACGAGCACGAGGTCGCCCGCCCTCAGCCAGCCGAGTGGGACCTTCTGCATGTCATGTTTTGCCCGGTATCCTTCGCGAGCGTCGTAGATGTTGTCGTGGCTCTAATTGTATAACGATCGTCAAAGGGAATGCAGAGGGCGAGATTAGGTTGTAAGGATGACGTACGAGGGGACCCTCGGCAGCCTTTGAAGCGGACGAGACATCCAGGTTCTGCAGCTCATCGACAACCCGGGTGGACCCCATATTGAGGTGTGCGGTCGCCGCAATGCGATCACACTGGCGGAGGAAGTCCGCGAGGACGTGCAGGCGCGGCTGGGGGCAGTCTTCGGTAGTAGAGAGTTCTGCGGCCTTGAGCGCCGCCACTATCAGCACCAGCGTGCGATGCCCCTGGTGTGTCTTGTGCTCAATAGCCTGGTCATGGCCAACTGCTTCCCAACCGATGTTCTTTACCGGAAGGCGATGCACGTGGAAGCGCACGCGTTCGGTGTCCTTGAGGTCGATTAATTTTTGCACGTAGCTGGGACGGTTGGAGGGTCAGCCGTGAAGGAAACTGTGGGTGTTATATAGGACGCACTTTGTTGTCGCTACACTGACCCAGGGCTCGACGACGATGGGGTGCCCGGGTAGCTCATAGTCGGACGGAATGTGGACATGCGCCACCTTAGATCCTGTCCCAAAGCTCGTGCTGCCGGTGACAATGGCGCGGGTGGGGCCAGGCTTGGGTCGCTCATACTGGGAAGGGCGGGAATCCTGCTCGTCCTTGTCTTCCTCTGTCTCCCTTCTGTCATTCGCAAGGTCAGACGGGCGCGTAATCAAAACTGCGTAGGAAAGACATGCAGGTCTCATACATACCGCAATCGCTTGCGTCCGCCTTCCATGGTGTGCGAAGGGCAACGGTGTTGCAATCCAAGTCATACGTGGGAAGCGGAAGCAGGTTCGAAATTCCTGGTCATCTTCCTACAACTGCTCCCGTGTGTGAACAACATGGAGTGGGATGCGCGACTCGCACGGGTGCTGAAGCTTCAGACTTGAGGCTCTGATTAATCCCAGGTCGGTGGCTGCTGCTGGAGCATCCTCACTATGACAGGTGTACTTTATCCGTCCCTCGTACGATACAGTCGTGCAAGGAATGGCAGGTGGCAATAGAGTTGGTCGAGTCGAACCAACGGTCTGATCATCACTGGCGCCGCGCCGCATAAAGACCATGTGAATGCTGTTAGCTTTCGATTGAGCGATCCACGGCCGTGGATGTCGAGCTCAGACTGAACGACATGGGGTCCGGGTGCCTTAGAAGGTCGGCGCATCCAGAAAGTACCGCAGCAGATCATTGTGAGCGGCGCCCTGTGTACAAGCAATGTGCATGCCGGCCGCGGCTTGTGTAGACGGAGGACGACTCACAGGCAGTGCTCGAGGGCGATGCGAGTTGAGACGTTGAGACCCTGAAGAACGCAACAGTACGTCATACGGTGTTCGAGCAAACAGAGACTGCTGACCGATAGACATGCCGTCTTTCCGGGCTCCGCTTGTCTGTGAACCAAGTCAGTATGAGAGAATAACGGAATGAGTCTGTCGAGACGCACGAGTACGTGATTGCGGGACTGCGCGCGTTAACAATTCAGGCATATTCAGGCATACGTAGAAGGCAAATGGTCTGGGCGGAACTGCGGCTGTACTTACATATATCACACGTACTTAGCGTGGTATGCCTATCAGGGATTGAAAGACGCGATGATATCAAGAGGTCTGATAGCCTGGCTGGTAACGCGTCTTACGTCCGTAAATTACGCGAAACAGACGTGGGTTCGAATCCTGCGCAGACCGTTAGAGATTGTCGAGTGAAGGTTTTTTATTGTGTTTATTGTGGCAGAGAACAGAGAACAGATTTATAAGAACCGTACTGTAAGTAACTCAGGTAAGCAGATAACAATCTAATACCTCGCCGGCCGGCTCTGAATCAGTAAGGACTGGATTAATCCTTAAGTAACTCAGCTCATAACTCAGCTTATTCAGATATATGTACGATTTTATGATGCTTGGGGACGCCCGAGCCCCGTCCTTCTGCAGGGACCGTCACGCGCATAACCTGACTCCGCGTTCCAAGGCTGCGCTCTAAACTAGCTGAAAAACGACTGAGTTGAGGCAGACATCCCGTTAGTAACGGGATAGACACTTACCTCTCTTCTCTCGGATCACCGACAACTTGCGTTGCATGTTCGCAGTGCCTTGCCCTCTAACATGGTTGCTCTTGCCAGGTTGATTTGCGATGGGAGGTGGGGAAGAGAGCACCATCATGAAAGGAAAGAGTGAATGTGGTAGATAGCGAGAGTAGACGTTGCGAACACAAGTAGCCCACGACCGGATTAGTCATAAGTACGGCGATTGCCGACCCGGAGTTGTTCGGATGTCGCTCGTCGTCGTCGTCGTTGTCCTTCTTCCGCTGCAACTTTACTGCTGTGCAGGTGCCCTACCTTGTCTCAAGAAACTGAAACTCTTGCACTGGTCCATGACGAAAACTACTACATCCCACAATCGGCAACGCGTCAAGGAACACCGGGGCGCGAGGCGAAGCTCAGGACGCATCGACACGGGCGTGTCTGGCGGGCTGGACATTCATGGCAAGAGAAGTACGTCGTGTCATTGTACCTGACCGTACACGATGTCTCACAATGAGAGGTTATACAGCAAATCTGGGGCGGAAAATCGCTACGCAAAGGAAGACACTGAGACGGTCTTTGAAAGCCGTCTCGGGGGAGCACCACGATTTGGGTTCTGGAGCGGTGGGTGGCTCCCGCGGTCATGATTCGGAGCGTGAAGGAGACATGCTCATTTCAAGCGAAAGGGACTCGCATGTTGAGCTAGAGGAAGCTCTCGGCGGGGAGGACGCTGTCAGTCCGTCCCACCCTCGCCCTGCTATCAACTTGCAGTGGGTTTTGTCCGAACTCCAGAACCAGTTCGCTTGCGACTTGTACGTCCTTCAACATCGGTTTGCTCGTAATGATCTCACGTATGACTTCTGATAAGATGCATGTGCATAATGTATGCACACTGTGACATCGTACACCACCGTTACTGATTGATTCTTCCATAGCGCATCTCCATATTCCTTCAACGGTGCAGAGTGCCAGCATGCGTTTTGTGGCCTGTGCCTCCTGCATTGGTTCTTCAAGGACTGTCACAGGGGTGTGTGGCGATCCGACATTCAGTGTCCCTCATGCGAGACGACGCTCCCGAGTGTACCCAGAAAGACGCCACGCAACATCGTCGCTTTCCCTTTCACTCCTAACTTTGTTGCACACAGGCTGCTTCACTCCTATACTGGTGTCCTTACAGACGCAGCCAACACCGCGCTCTACAATATTGACGATACGGGGTCGTCAGCAGAGTGCGAAGTCGACGACGACATACGGGCATGGGGTTGGGACATGGCGAGTTCGATCGCACTCCAGGAACGCGAGAGGTGAGTGCCTATCAACCGAAGTTTGCTCTACTCATCGTTGCGTCGCCATTGTCCAGGGATTCAGAAGAGGCCATGTCCAAGTTACGCAAGATATGGATCACGGCCGATCGTCGTGCATTTGTCGACTTCAAGGCGTCTATTGCACGCGATCGAACTCCGCCCGGCCACAAGGAAGCTCGCCTCCCCGATCAATTCGACAACATACATTCGTCACGGGAGGGGACTCCTTTCAGGATCACTGGTACACCTTCGGTGTGTACGATCACCGATCCAGTGGTGCACGCAGACCTAACTAACCGCTCGCGTAGTCCGTCGACAAATCCACACCGCCCACGAAGCGAGTTTGCAACGAGCCAACCCAAGGCACGAACGAAGGAGACACTGAGCACGAGGAGATATACATGGACCTCGGAAAGAATAAACGGGCGACGGTTAGAATGTTTCAAGGTGCGCGTAGTAACTTCAGGCGGCTGACGTCTACAACTGACACACGTCGTAGGACGTGTTTACATCGATGTGCGTAAGTTCTGGCTCGACAAAGATGGCGTCGCCAAGCCCACGAAGAAGGGTATCATGCTGAATACGGTGCAGGTATGTTTGTCATCAGCTCCTTCCTTTTAATACCAACACCCCTTGCAGTGGGAGACACTGAAGAACAACATGGACGTGATCGATTCATTGATTGTGGCCAGGAGTGGATGAGCTGTCCATCTCGGTTTCGGTTCATCATGGCGTGTGGGTTCTGGCTGGGCGCGACGAGGCGAGTGTGAGGTTGCAATGTCTGTGGTTTTCACTCCATGTATGACTAATCGCTGCGATTGCTTCCCATTGGGCCTGTTTGGGTGCGACCCAACCGGGTGTGTTGTTTCAAGCCAGAGGTCGCGCATGAACTCAAGGTTCGTTTCCCTTCTTCCTGTCTTCGAATGTGAGCAGGCGGTCCCGGCCGCTTGCGCGCCACTGTGACGCGGCGCCCTGCTTTGACTTGTAGGACACTACCACATCACTCCATTTTCGACGTCATGCTGAACGGCTACAACATCCCTGGGAGTGTGTCACGGAGAACGCGCCGCCTCGTCACCGTTTCAAGCCGTTGGTAGCGTGAAGTCTTACGAACAGCTCAAGGAACGTCACGACAAATAGTTGCGGCGGCACATGGAGGACAAGGGGTGGAGGTGGAGGACGAGGACGAGGACGTTGAGATGTTCGATGTGTGACTTGAGCCATGGCGCGCAGTCCATGTGGTGCGTGTCTCTTTCTGTTTTGTCCCCATCTCCATATTTCTCTCTTCGTATCTATCGCGGCGTTCGTGGCGTTCTCACTTTTGTATCACATTCTGCTCTGAACACTCCTCATCCTGTTGTCGTCGTCTTCATCCCTTTCGACGCTCGTCATGTATTCGCTCGCTCTCTTGCTCTCTCGGGCTGTTACGTTGTTGCCTATTGCCGGCTCTGTACATCGTGAGTTTATGGAAGTCGCGCATGGTTCGTGCGTATGTGTGTATGTAATGACTATGGATGTCTTTATCGCGGAGCATGCTACGAACTGACCTACTGGGTTCGAGCTCACGCGCTGATACCTCTCCTGCCATAAAATAAGAAGCTGCCCGCCCGACCGGTATTCTCTGCGTCGGCGAAGATCTCGTTTTCGCCACCTATAGTACGCATAATTGCCGCCGCCCAACACAGGAGATACGGCGATTCCAGACCTTGCTTGACCGGCGACACACATGGACGTATACGAACTGTGGCACAAGGAGACGTTACTTGCTATGTACACGTCGTGGACACAATCAGAAAAAATCCGTACGTCACAGACGTGATTAAGGACGCGGACGAGATGCGTCGCTGCTGAACAATGCTTCAATCAAAGTCTTCGGGGCCAACTTGACCTCGTTATAAGCTCGCCTCTGCGTCTTGGTCATCTCGATGTTGTGAATCGAGATCCTACGGCGTCGATTGAACGCGACGTCATTTCGGAACCAGCCCATTGAGCGATTGTGTACTTACGAATGACTGATAAGGCCCTCCGCCTGACCGAACTGCCATTTCTTCGCTAAACGGTTTCCTGGACTTGTCTGAGAACATACTGGGCATCGGAATGGTCTCTTGGGATCGTATGCGACGTCAGTGGACGTAGACGCATTGACCGATGGAGCTGAAGTTGCGACATTGATGTGGTTTACAGGATGACCCGCTGCAGGATCTGCGTCTGTTCAGTGATCGAAATCATACACGCAATGGGACTCGGTGTACTCACCCGTTTGTACAACGAACGGTATTCTGTGTTCGATCGTGCGATCGCGTGTGTTGTCGTGGCGGATTCCTTCCCAGCAGGGTTCTGTATCCATTCCTTCGTCGAGATTGTGCGTTGTGTGATCGCTATGTGGCTGCGACTCTGGGAAGGCTGCATAGTGACAAAGTAGGGCAGATTCCAGTATAGGTATGGTTGACCACGTGTAGTATAGCAAGTTGCGGATAGGGAGAACTTCCTCTGGAGCCGCTTGAACGGCCATGCGCTGCTCACGCAACTCGGCAGCAATCTGCACGCACGTTCCTACGCTTTCGGGGCTGACGAAGTCGCAGGCGATCTTCATGCAATCGGCTTGATTCGAGACCTGAGACAAGAAGCATTGTTATATAGGTTGGATAAGGAGGGCTCGACGAAGTACTTACCTGGTGAGCGCATCCCGCGGGAATGAAGACTGCATCACCGGGATACTGACGAATGACGTAGGCTTCTACACCATACTGTTCACTCAATTCTTGGAGCATACGGGGCGTCAAGTAGGTGTCTTGGTTGTGAATAGGATCCCCGGTTACTCCCGTCCGACACTGGCGCTTCTTGAGATATGTCCGTATGGCAGTTCTGTCGCAGCTACGGAAGATGTGCCAAGTGGCAAAGCCACTCGTACCTGCAGACGTCATCCCAGCGTAGGTCATGATGTTGACAGCATCAGCAACGTCCAAATGCAACCTGGTAGACCCCCTATGTTCCTCGTCCATGGCAGAGGCGTAGGCGTTATAAATCTTCGGGCCTGTTCACAAAACATTCAGTTACAAATCGCACGTTCATCCGACAAGTACTCGCCTAAGTCGGGTTTGACACCGTTCCTAGGGAAGTGAGACGCAAGATTGAAGACCCCGTCGGGTGCGCAGTAGTCGGGCATTGGAACAACCTTGACGAAGTCCTCCAGAAGATCGGGAAAGACGGCATTGAAGTCGTCTCTAGGTGGCCAATCCTATGGCGAAGATGTAAGGATTTATTCGTATGGCGCCTTCGCAAGACCCATACTCACTTTCAATCGCAAAATCACGTCGTCACGTAAATGTTGTCGGCCGAAGTTCTCGAAGAACTTGCCAACAGTGTATCCTGGCTGCGCCAAGCCTGTCTGGCAATCTTCTACCTCGCACGGTTGTTCACGGTAGCATTGTATGAAATAGTTCGGGGTCCACGTCACTTGGCAATCGAGATGGACACCACCCACCACGAGTGGAGTATGACAAACCCATAGAGAACGAAAACTTGCCAGCGTGAGGTCGGCCTTGGCTATGTAGATTACATCCGGCGGCATCGAGCGAGCGAGAGACGTGATGGTCGACTGCTGTGTGCTAATATGAAAACGCTTCAGACAAGACCTTCTTTGACCGTGTAATCTGACGCACTCGATCAAGACCTTGTCCATCTCAGCGATCGCCGTCACCAGCTCCTCTCGTTCGAAGCGACTGCACAAGACGAATCCATTGAATTGATGACAGAGCCGATGCGAACCCTGCTACCTCAACGTGAGTTTGAGATGTGCGTTTTGACGTGGTGACACACCTTGCGCTCTCGGGCAGTCAAGACGCATATGACGCAGTACTCTTGTGCGCAGTCGGTACACAACCAACTGCTTCCAAAAAGCTCCGACTCGCACATATCTGACATTGTAAGTCTCACATCGTGCGAATGAAGCGCAGACGTACCACAGGTAGCTCGGACGTCGATCTCCCTTCGACGAGCCATGGGTTTCATGTCAACGAAGGCGAGCTCCTTCTGGTAGATGGGGTTCAAAATCTCGGCGCAAGCTTTCTGTGTCTCATTGCTTGGCAACAGATCGGCTGCTGTGAACGGAACCATCCTCACCTTCTTTATGGCAAGGATCTCAAAGGTGTGCCTGCGATTGTATACCGGCCTGAGATCGGGCTTCGACGTCGACGTCGTGTCCTCGTATGCAACACGGTAATCGTCTCCCATGCGGCCGCGCGTAACCACTCGCAGACCTAGCCAATATAAGCTAACGAAGATGCGAAGGACGGTCAGAGCATCCCACCTTGAAAGCAGCATAACTGCTCGGTATCCTGAGGCGACATACAGGACGCACAAGTGGATAACTGAATTTTTCCGTGCATGTCCGCTTGTGCTGTATGGCAAGAGCCTTGCTGACGATAGACAACTTCCATCGCGTGAGCGAGCCTACCTTGCAGCACTGTACAATAGAAACCAGTCAGTCGGAGTCTAGTACTGTACCGTGTACGGTGTAGGGAACGCGTCCGTGGGATCGTATTACGTACGCAACCCATGCGCAGCAGAGTCACTGTCAGAGTTCGCTGCCTGACTGTTCCCCTCTGTGTTGTGACGTGTACTGCTATACTGCTCTAACTGTGCAAGGTAGCGGTATCCTACGAGTTCACGCAGGTGCGTTTTAAAAAGCCGTATGCGCGAATGAGACATTTTGTTCACCCCCCCTCCACCCCCTCAGCATCCGCGTCTCTCATCCATCAAACAATGTAGTCGATGGTCTGGCAAGCCTCCGTTGAACAACATTGAAAACGTAGGGCTACGCATTCGAAATGTGTACATCACGCTCCTCAAATCCATAAAGTCGTCCGTTGGGTGGAGTCGCTCATGCTGCGTTTTCGTCAACCTGTGAGCGGCTTGCTCCTCGACAGCCACGGTGCGCCCAACGCGCCGTAGGCACCTGTCGACGGGCATCTCCGGACTCTGCACCGCTCG
>WJSG01024274.1:0-23391 GCA_016618145.1 Sanghuangporus lonicericola | reverse complement strand
GGCTTCGTAATACATTGTCAAACTACCGGTTCGTTTTGTAATACGTGTGCGGGCCAATTACCGGTTCGTTTTATAAAATAACTACAACAGCTGCTGCAGCACTTACGTCATTCTGAGTGCCTATGGTTGTGACATGTGCCTGGAATTCCGACTGCTCGACATAGTACCACCAACCGGATTCTATCTCAATGTCGGCAAGCCCACGGTCCTTCAGCTTGGCGCGGAAGTTCGCATCCACCATGAGAAACAGCGTATAGATCCATCTAGAATGAGAAGAGCACGTCAGCATGGCTTTCCAGGAGAAGTCCGAAGAGCTGATGACAGATGCACCTGATCTCCGGCGGCGCAGACTCCCAGTCGTTTGGGATGTTCTTGCCCGGATGTGGGCAGGCTGGACAATTGAGGGCCAGCTCTCCCTCCTGTGTACCCGCGGCTCCAGTCGGGTCATGACAGCGACCAGCGCGTTTGAGCGCGGTCAGGTGGCGCCACAGCCTGATCGCGTGTGAAGCTTGCTTGTAGCGGTTCTGTGAGCCAATTCAGATGAAGGTTAGATCATGTACTTCGAGACACAAGGCACGCGGGCAGCGGAAGCTCAGCCACGGCGGCGATAGACTCACCAGAGATGGTCCGCTGCCCGAGTTATCAGTAATCCGCTCGAGGGATCTCCAGTAGCCGTAGAGGTTTGTTTTCCCTTGGAAATTGAGCTCTTGAAAGGCATTGAGCATGCGGAATGTGAATGCGGTCGCCGGAGTGTGTGTGGTGGCTGGGAACCAACCCTGCCGGAAGAGTTGAACCCATTGATACGTGAACTGCTCCGCCGCATCAAGACATTCACAAAAGCAAACACTCACTTGATGGATGCCCGTGACGTCGCCGACCGCAATCTTGCGGGTTTTCTCCAAAGGGCATGGGCATGCGTCCCCATCATGGCCGAGTTGAAATACCGCCCCGAGCTCGCGCAAGGAGCACTTCAGCCACTTCTTCCCGTCCCATTTCTTGCATACAACGATTAGCAATGACCGTCAGACATCATACACGGGTAGTAGATACCTCAAGTGCGTGTAGAGGTAGGTGCGAGTGCGTAGTCTTCATGCACTGCTGACAGTGCAGGGAGCGCGTCGCACAGGCGGTGCACCTGAAGACCCCCCCTGCAGCCCCGCACACACGACACGGGACCTGCTCCGAGTCCACGGGGTATTTGCCGCCATAGAAGCGCAACATCTCATCCAGGAACTCCTCGCGTAGAGGGATCCAAGCCTTCACCTTAGCCTGAGTGTTATGGTTAGCTGTAGCGACCCGCGCGAGGACACAATTGCATATCGAACAGTGCTTACCGCTGCCCGAAGATCTACCCGCTTCCGCTTCTTCTTCCCAGGTTTCACCTGGGTTGGGGCAATACCTGGAAGTTTGCATTCGTCTGCCGGATACTCTCGGAGGATGCCCAGTACCTCCGGCGTGACCGTGTCCGCAGAGCTGCTGTTGGGTTGAGTCTGCGCCGCAGGAGCGTCGACTGAGACCTTCGTGTCCTCCTGTCGCATTCCAAGACGTCCATCGGCGAGGTCGTATATCTGATAGGAGCGCGTGTCGAGTTGTACGGGTCGTGCAGAGCTGGAGGCATTCGAAGCGCCCGGGACCGATATCTCTCGCATCTTGAACGAGACACGTTGTTTCTTAGAGGGCCCGCCGCCGCCGCCGCCATGGTAGGACGGACATTTTGCTTTAGGTGGCATGAAGACGCACAGATGTTTTACAAGAGGACCCAGGATAGTGCAGGCTGGTCAAGCAGAGAGAGGAGAGAAAGCAGAGACGGAGGGAAGGAAGGATCGAGTTATGGCATGCATGCACCCCTCGGGCGAGTACACACATCCGAGGTTTTTGGACCACTTCTGCTACACTTGTAGATCGACAGTATAGAATCTAGTAGTCTACCGCGTCCTGTATATCCTCTTTGGAGACCGGCGGGCAGGTATTTCGGTACGATAGACGTTGCGCAGTGGACTTCGAGGTGCTGGTATTCTAGTGCCCGTCCCTTCCCAGCCCACTACTCATGTCTACGTCTCCGATATCTGTGCACCGTCTCTCTCAGGCTTCCCAATCAGACTCCTAGCTCTAGGCTAGGCTATCCTTCTACTTAGCTTTCAGCTCTCTTCGACTCTGCCAGGCTCATACTTAGCAGCAATTCACTACTTACTAGCCAGCCTCGGGGACACGCGATGTCCGTCAATGTCGAGCTATTCGTCCGTCCAACCAGCTCCCGTAGACGTTCAGACAGTATACCGGTAACAGACTTCATCATTCGAGGGTCACAGCTTAGCACCTACACATGGTACAGGTGAGTATCTATGGAAATATGACCTGAACGTTCCCAAGTGCTCTGTTCCCGTGATAGTGCTGTTCGGCCTCCGCCCGACTATTGAAAAACTTGTGCTAATTACCCGGGATCCGGGTAACGTAGTCGGACATGTCAAGCCACTCGCGCCAGATCCCGATGTGTCTCCCCGCGGTCACAACGTACCACCGAGTGTGCGCGGGGTCACGGGGTGCAATGTGCTCGTCTACAGCGGCGGTAAGTCAGAGAAACGACAGAGGGTTCGAGGAACTCACAAATTGCATCCCAACTAGGCTGCGCAGGTACATTGATGAGGTCAGCGTCTCGCGCAAGGGTGGTTAACGTAGCTCGGACTCACCTCCATCCTCCGCACCGTTGGAAGCTGGTGCAGGGGCCTGCAATGGTGTCGTGTGGGTGTTGGGCTTCGTGTCTTCAGTCATGGAGGGAGGGAGCAGGACTCAAAAGCAAGTTGCGATAAGAATCGGATGGGGGACGGCGCAGGGGTTATATACAAGCCGGGTGCGCGATCGATGGTGCCCGGAGATGATGGGATCACGTTGTGTCGGAGGTTACAAATTCCCGATTAGGATTATGCATACGATTACTAAGCGATTACTTAGAAGCTCCTCTGTACTCTAGAATATTCCTACTTACATGTATATAGCCGCGTCTGTAGGACGCAATCTGCATACAATTCAGTCTCCTTTTCTCTTCCTTCGCGCTCGACTTCTGACAGGTTATGAGCCCTGTGCTCGTACCCTAGGTTGCCGATCTTTTGTCTTTGACGCTTAACTTCCTTTTTCGGACTTATCACTCCTTATCTAATCCCCCCTCACCATGGCCGGCAAAAACATTAATTCCCTCATCGCCGCCGTGCCGAAGCTCACGTCGAGCAACTATCAAGACTGGAAGTTCGCCGTCTCGATGGTTATGCGTCGTGCCAAGTGCTTGTCCATCGCCGACGGCACCGACGCGAAATCGGGCACCCGGGAGAAGACCGCGGAATGGGACGCCGCCTCGGAGCAGGCCCTTACCATAATCGGCCTCACGATCACTCCGGAGCAGTATCAATACATCTGGACGGCCACGACCGGTCCCGAAGCGTGGACCGCGCTGAAGGACGTCTACGAGAAGCCCTCCCGAGCAAACCGAATCGCACTCAAGCGCGAGTTCTACACTACCGTCCACGATCCCACCACCCCGATCCGTGACTACACGAACCGGATCACGGAGCTCGCGAACCGACTCTCCGCCATCGGCGTGTCCCTCCAGGACACGGATATCGTCGATGTGCTGATCTTCAATCTACACTCGTCGTGGTCGAGCATTGCGACCATGCTCGCTGCCGCGCAAGGTGAAATCAAAGTTTCCGACGTCATTGGAGCCCTCGTCAACGAAGAAGGACGCCGCGGTGCGCCTAATTCAGAGGACCCTGCCGACGATTCGGCGCTTATGGCCCGATCACACCGCACGCGCTCTCCGGAGCAGAAATTCAAGAACAACACTGACAGCTGCTACGTCTGCAGACAGCGCGGCCACATCGCGCGCAACTGCTTCAAGTGTGCACAGCCTGCCACCGCAAACATCGCAACTGAGCAGAGCGAGACCACGTCCTCGCCCAACAACTTCCTCAGCACCGTGTGGTAAGCGGTTACCATAACGGGGCGTTATCAAATAAAACTGCGTTTATTCCCCTCCGGAGTGGGGTAGTCTCCGCTGTAGTGGTCAGGGACCTGGCAAATGGGAGCGCGGCTCTTCGCCATGATCGGGTAGTCTCCTGCGGCATACAACGGAGGGAGGCGGATATCATGGAATTATCGGTGTACTAGGATTAACGTCCACTAGGGTTAGTAGGGTTAGGATCGCGAATTTGAGGGGGAGTGTCGGAGGTTACAAATTCCCGATTAGGATTACGCATACGATTACTAAGCGATTACTTAGAAGCTCCTCTTTACTCTAGAATATTCCTACTTACATGTATATAGCCGCGTCTGTAGGACACAATCTGCATACAATTCAGTCTCCTTTTCTCTTCCTTCGCGCTCGACTTCTGACACGTTGTGTTTGTGCTGACGTGAACCCCAATTTTTTAGATGTTAAAACGTCGGCGAGGTGTTTGACAAGATCCCCCAAACCCGAGCCTGTCCTTCCCTTCCCTGCTCCTGTCATGCCCCGCCCAACCTGGACTACTGACGCCGAGGCCGCCTGGCTCAGTGAGCGTAAGAAGGCTTTCGCTGACACACAAGCTGACGGGACTACTCGTGCCTTTCTCAATGCGACAACCGAGTCCTTCCTTGGCAGCTTTCCCCGTCAACCCCCCACCCCAGCAGAGCTCGCCGAGCACAACAGCAACGAGGAGGAGGCGCAGAAGGCGCAGTAGAAACAGATCCGCAGTGTAAGCACGGTGTCTCTTCTGTGCTCTGCTGTATTACTGACCTCCGATTCAGAGGATCGAATGGTGGTTCCGGAACTGCGCCTGAGCCAACGCAACCGGCCGCGGCACCGGCAGCACCAGCGTCCTCAACCTGACGCGTCGTCGCCCGCAGCCTCTCCACCCCTATCAGGCCTACATGCATTTGTACAGCGACCGTGTGATGGCCCTCATCAAACTCAACTACACCGCGTACAAACATGGCCTGCCCGAGGGTGAAGAACCGCGCGAGTGGTGGGGGTTCGCGATCACTAAAGCGAAACACCTCCTGGAGGCCGAGCCCAACGACGTCAAGGCCGCGGTCGATGCGTACCGCGAGCTCCACGCCCACAGCACGCTCCCGAACGTGTTCAACATCCAGGAGCTCATGAAGGAGGGGCAGGAGGCGGCGACGAAGAGAGTCCGTGACTTGCAACAGTGAGTATCATGACTCACCTGTTCTGTTGATATGCCATCTCACCGTCATTCATCCAGGACCATCTTGCGTCTTGCGCGTACCGCGTTCGAAGCCTGCAAGGCACTCGAAGACCAGACGGGCTGGAAAGCCAGTATGTTCCTGGGTGGCCCGAACCCCGAGACCAGCTGTTTGGTGTCGCTAACGTGAGTGCTTGCCATCTCGACGGACATGCTGGATTACAAGCTGACGACCACAATAGCGTCCACAACGGTCGCACGCTCGACCTTTCCAACATCTTTTCCGAGGCCACGGAGCACTGGAGCATGATCCAAGCGGAGTGGGACAAGTTCATAGCCCGTTGCTATCGTGAGTCTCATTTTATTTTAGATTCTATCACGTGCGACGTTGTACTCACATATCTATGGTGTCTACAGGGCCCGACCTGGCTGGGAAGCTCGAAGCTATCTTCCGCGGGGAGATCCTTGCGGAGGAGTTAGACGATGTGCCTCCACTCGAGGGTGAAATGCCACAGTCGTCCGCCGCGTCCACCGTGTCTACCTCTGGTTCGTCCGCCACGCCCGCTACCTCCCATCCCGAGTCCTCTCCTCCTGCGCCCTCTTCCTCCGCATCCATGCCTCCTGTGCGTCGCTCCACTGAGATCTCCGATGCTCTCTCATATGAGAGGGAACATCAGGCAACGATTGCGCAGAACCACACATATGGGTACCACTATTGTATTACAGAACCCCACCAACCTGGTGCATCTATGATGCTGAAGCTGGTCAGCCTTGTATTATAAAACTACCTGGTCAGCCTTGTACTACAGAGTCCTGGGCTTGTTGTAAATGGCACCTAGCCTTGCAAATACAGCCTCGTAGCTGTTGTAAATCATCCCTGAGAGTGTAAAACCTACCCTATGGGAGGCTGTAAAACTCGGGAGGTTGTAGGGCTATCGTTCACAGGCTGTAGAATGACGGTTCTACACCGAGCAGCTGTAGAATGGTTGCCAAATGGAATCGTAATCGACCAGGGGTACAATGGTCATACACCGTAGATACAGCAAATTGCAACAGTATTGATGGTTATTTAACTCAGGAATAATTGTTGACTAGTTCAAATGACACTGCCAGACCAATCTACCCTCTACAGCTTATGTCAATTTATCTGTCAGTTATGTCAGGCATGCACAAGTAGCTCAGACAGAGCCAAAGGATCAGATGAGCCTCATTGGGAAGCCATACTCACCGCCATTGAGGTTGACTTCGGTCGTCGATGTCAGCCTAGACGCTGAGGGGCACAACCATTGCACGCGCAGACATAACATAAGTATTCAGTTGAGGCGCACGCGCGGATTACTTACACACAGATCAATCCCATCGCACAGCCACATTAAGTCGTTGAGTGATGTGTGTATGCACAGTGTATATAGGGACAAGTTCGAGTACCGAAGTACTTACAAAATTCTATAGCTCTTCAAACTATGACAAGACCGACGCTAATTCACGGGACGCAACTAAGGTACGGCATACAGGGGAGGGAATGGCACGAAAGGATTGCAAGATAACGTTCGGAAGCAGCGATACTACGCGGCAGCGACCAGCTGCTTCTTGGGGGACGGCGAGTCGACGTGCTCGGGTTCAGGAGAAGGCCGTTTCGCGCCCGCGATGCTCGAAGTTGCACACTGGGCATTGGGCGTGTCACCCGACGGCGACGACGTGAGAGTGGTACCCGGAGCCGGAACCGGAGCCGGCACGGACGCTAGAGAGGGAGCACGAGCGGGCACCGTGGGCACGGGGGCGGCAGCGGCAGCAGGAGCGGGCACCGTGGGCGCGGGGGCGGCAGCGGCAGCAGGAGCGGGCTCCGTGGGCGCGGGGGCGGCAACGGCAGCAGGAGCGGGCTCCGTGGGCGCAGGGGCGGCAGTGGAAGCAGGGGCGGGCACCGCGGGCATACGCGCAGGCACGGGTACGGGCGCAGGGGCACCAGCGGCAGCAGGAGCAGGCACCGCGAGCATGGGCGCGGCAGCAGGAGCAGGCGCGGAGATGATAGAGGGAGTGAGGGCTGGAGGCGTTGTCTTTGGGGACTCGGACGACTCGCCCTTTGCGGCCTCGGAAGCGGACGCCGTTGCAGACTTCTCCAATGTAGCGGCAGGCGGAGCTGCCTCGGGGACCATTCTGGTGATTGTCCAGAGGACGTCGGCGGCAAGCTCGTGGAGGTCCTCCCTGTCCTGGTCGTCCTCGACAGCACCAGCCCACCACGAGAGGCACATCACGACCATAAAGAGACCGTTGCAGCCGCCTCGCTTGATGGACGACCACCCCTCCACGTTAGCGGGCATAGTCTGAAGCAGCAGCCACGGCTCGACTGGGTCGCAGCGCTCGCTAGGCTGGAGGCGTGCCCACCAGCGGCGACACTGTTCCCCGAAGTCCGCGATGGACTTGATCGCAGGCGGTCTGCCGTACTTGCGACCCCTCGCGATCCAGTATTTGACCTCTTCTGGATGGAACTTGGGAGGGAGCCAGTTGCTCTGGAGCTAGATGAACAATTTTCAGCGTCGTGACGTGTGTGGGAGAAGAAAAATGTAACTCACCTGCCCATCCGGATACCCTAGCGCCTTCTCGAAGTTGTACCAGGTCGTCACCAACTCTGTCCACCATGCCTCCTCGCTGACTCCATCCAGGTATGTCTTCGCATCGACGACCCAGGCCGGCTCTTTGAGGTCGTCCTCCTCGCCCTCTCCGTCGATGTCGATCGGCAGATTTAGAGCCCGCGCAATATCGCTGAGCTTTTCGCCCCCGATGACCCGCTTCAAGATCTCGTGATTCCGCGCGATCGTAACTTGTCGCTCTTGCTCGTACGAGAGGGCATTGGAGATCTCAGAAGAGCGAGGTGGAGGGGGAGTAGAAGCAGCGGAAGAGGGGTTGGGAGGCGATTGCGCAGCAGGAGAGGGCTCGGGGGCAGAAGCAGAAGCAGAGGCTGAAGGCGTACCAGCAGCAGGCGTATCGTCCGCGTCGACGGCGATGTCCGTGAAGTCACCGCGGAAGATGCGTTCGAGCTTCGAAGCGAGATCAGGCCCTGAAAACATAGCGTTGTGAGTACTAGCTCGCTACGGGAGATGAAATACAAGTGAACTTACGATAGCATCGCGTGATGAACTTGTCCCATTCGCTCTGGATAGTCCCCCAGTGCTCGGTTGCCTCTGAGAAGATATTGGAGAGGTCGAGGGTACGCCCATTATGGACGCTGTGGGGACGGTCAACGCGTATTCACGACACCTGTACGACCTCGCACTCACTGCAAAGAAACCAACCGCCCCGTCTCTGGGTTCGGCCCACCCAGAGACATGCTCGCTTTCCAGCCCGTCTGCTCTTCGATCGCCTTGCAAGCTTGGAACGCGGTACGCGCAAGCCGGAGGATCGTCCTGAGATATGCAGGAATGAGCGGGAGAAGGAGGGATAGGTGAGTGTTAACATGTACTGCTGCAAGTCGCGAACCCGCTTGGTGGCCGCCTCTTGTCCCTCCTTCATGAGGTCTTGGAGGTCGAAGACGTTGGGGATGCTGCTGTTCTTGTGCAGCTCACGATAAGCCTCGACGGCTTCCTTGACATCGTCGGGCTCAATCTCGAGCAGCCGCTTCGCCTCCGCGATCGCGTAGCCCCACCATTCACGCGGTTCTTCGCCCTCGGGGAGATCGTGTTTGTACGCCGCGTAGTTGAGTTTGATCAGCGCCATGACGCGGTCGCTGTACAGGTGCATGTAGGCTTGGTAGGGATGCAGCGGCTGAGCGCGACGACGGGTGAGGTTCAGGACTGTGGTGCTTCCGGAGCCGCTGCCGGTTGCCTTGGCCCGGGCGCGGTTTCGGAACCACCATTCAATTTGCTGTGAAGTAGCACGTTAGCGGACAGACGGGGCGGAAGAAAAACAAGTCGCTCACATTGCGGACTTTTTTTTTTGCGCCTGGATGGCGGCTTCGACGTCGCCGTTGTGCTCGGCGATCTGCGCGTCGGTGGGGGGTTGGCGGGGAAGGTCATCAAGAAAGGACTCGGTGGTCGCGTTGAGGAAGGCGCGAGTCGTGCCGTCGGCCTGTGCGTCGGCGAAGCCCTTCTTGCGCAGGCTGAGCCAGGCGTGCTCTTCGTCGGTGGTCCAAGTGGGGCAGGGCATGGCATGAGCTGGGAGGTGGTGAAACGATGGCAGGGGGTGGGGGCCGTTGTCAAACCTCCGCGGACTTATAACATATGGCGGGATTCTGGGGTCCCTGTCAAGACGTGCGCATGAGCAACGTGGTCGCACAATCCGTAAGATTCCGACTCGCCATCGATCTCCGTGCGCTTGACGTTTCCGGGTGTATATAAACTCCTTGTCCGTCCGCTCTCCGATGCTTATCACTCTCTCTCCTCCCTCCACAGTCCTCCTCCATGACCGAAGATCACAAGCCCGCCGTCGACACGACGGACTCGCACACTCCCGCAACCGCGACTGCATACAACAGCGCTGAAGGAGCAGGTTAGTAGCCAGATAACCACTCGTATGCTAGACGCTGAACTTTCTGCTGTCAGGGATGAATACTGCGCCCGGCGGGGAGACCATGAACCCTGTCATCGATGGTCTCCCTGATCTCTCCGGCCTGTCCCTCGGCAGCGACGACGACGTGCGTCGAGCAGGAGGAACCAATGGCCGTGCGGGACGCACTCGAGGTGGTAATACTCCGGGGGCCCAGGTCGCCGTTGGCATTTACAGCCAGGGCGGCCCTGTCACCGTCAACATCCACTACGGAGGACCTACGCCGCGTACGGACAGCCACCGCGCCCCCCACATCGTCCGCAGCCTGGTCGGAGTCATCCCGCCCGCCTCCCCCGCTCGTATCCGGCTGGGAGCGCCGCTGCCTTCGATGACGGCGCATGCTGCATCTACCGTCACCGCCGTCGCCGCCCAGGCCAACCCTGCCGCCCCGCCTCCCCTCTCGCCGGTGCTCCAAGCTTTGGGTGCAGCTGCGCCTCCTTCTCCGAGCCTGGAGAGCGTCCCGAACACTGCCAGTCCCGCTATCCCGGGCACTCCGCTGCCCGTTTGGGAGACGACCTGTAAGTAACTCGGCTCTGTCTCTGGCTGTCGCCCGGCGGCTGATCTTGTCACCTACAGACGAGTATATCGCGCCACGTGACCCCGTGCACACTCGCTGGTACGTCGTGACCGCGGGGAGACGCGTCGGGATATGGCGCGACTGGCTTGACATGGGAGACTACGTCAATGGAGTCCCGGGCAATCAGCATAAGTCGTTCAAGACTCGTGCCGACGCCGAGCAGCACTACTATGGCAACAAGGCCATGGGGAACGTGCAGGTTATAATGCCGTAGATACTTACCTGTACAACGGCGTGCTTCTATTCCTGGGTGCAGACGAAATGTGAACGTGTGTTGTGTGTGTTGCCCTTTCGATATCTTGAAGAGCTGTGTGTGCCACATGAATGTGAACTTGAGCCTCGTGTCGCGCATTTCGATCCAGGAAGTCAGACTTGCGATGGCATGACGGCGAGCTTTAGACGGATGGAAACGCGTCCCGAAATATCAGTAGCCCGGCCAGACTAGTGTAGACGCAGTAGATGCAATTGTTCGGCCAGCAAGGGAGGCGGAGAGTCATCTACGCACAGACTTCGTCGCGTTTGGTCACAGAGAGGTGTGGGCGCTAACAGGGCAAGCCTGCCGCCTGCCCGTCCTGCCAGTGTCCTCACCCTTGTAGTACTATTCGGCGACGGTCTCTGCCTCCTGAAAGTTGCAGACATTCCGCACCAAAACCAATCATGATATACGGTCATTTTATAAGAGCATGGAACATGGTCCGAAAATCTCGGGTCTGCATACCGCCCACAGGGGTCCGACCCTGTATGATTTGATCTGGTCTTGCAATCCTTCAGCTTGACGTCTGCCTCCTGCCACATCTACGCTCTCAGCTTCACTGTAAAACGTCCTCGTAGTGTCATGCCCCCCAAAGGCAAACATTCATCTAATGCCTCCGGCAATGCCGCGCCGTCTAAGAAGCAGCGGGTCGCTTTCAAGATGCGCGAGATCGCTCTACCCGCCGCATCGACCGCGGCCAACTCGAGCTCCACCCAGCCTGTCCAGCTCGACACCCGGTCTTTCCAGATCTATGACCTCGCGGATGGCCGTCTCGGGATGCGACATGAGGACGGCAAGGTATCGGTGACCGCTGCCGCAAACTCGGACAAGGCAGACAGTGGTTCGGCAAACGCGGACAACATGACGCCTGAAGTCTCTGCAATACTTGGGGAGTATCCCCTAGACGATCCCGAGCAGACAGCTGAGCATCCAATGAATGTGAATGCCGGAAAGAAGAAGCGGAAGCGACCAGAGCTTCGCGCGGCGGTGAGAGAGTTCCCTCGAGTACTGTGATATTCGAGCTCACAGAGCCCTCAGGCCAAAGTCAAACGATGGCTTCCTCTTCGGCAGGACTTTCTGGACGAACTGCTTCGGTTCTACAGCGGTGAGTACTCGGTGGACGTCGAAGCTGTCCCGTGTCGTGTATGTGGCGTGGCAGGAGCCGTGTACAGGTGCACGGGATGCACAACACGCGCCGTGCACTGTCAGAAGTGCATCGTGGCTGCGCACGCCCATCTTCCGTTGCACCGTCTCGAGGTACGAAACCTTCTGGCCGTCGGCGAGCGTTACTGACTGCTTCTCATGACAGAAGTGGGACGGGAAGAAGTGGGAGAAGTGCGAGCTTCGAGAGCTCGGAGTCGTATTCCAGCTCGGCCACGATGGCGAGGCATGCCCTTGCCCCTCCGATTGTACTCGCAAGATGGTCATAGGGGACGTCACCGGCATACATCAAGTACAAGTTCGCTTCTGCGAGTGTCTCGACGAGGCAGACCAGTTCACGTACCAATGGGTCCAGCTTCTTCGTCAGGGCTGGTTTCTGGCCACGACACACAGTCCGACGACCACATTCACCTTTCAAATGCTGAACGTGTTCCAAGAACTCAACTTCCAGGGGAAAACTAGTCTTTATGACTACTGGAAATCTCTCGAGCGCATCACAGACAACTCCGGCTGCGGACCTAATCTCGTAAGATTTGTCGACATATATTCATTCGCTCCGCGTCTCAAGATCTGATCTAGAATCGATACAAGCAGGTCTCGCACGCCGTCAGGCTATGGCGCCATCTTACTGCGCTCAAGCGTGCCGCTCGCTGCCACGATCCATCCGGAGCGGCCGGAACACAGGAGGGTGAGCTCGCCCTGGATTGTCCAGCCTGTCCGCACCCGGGCAAGAACATTCCAGACGACTGGGACGCCGCCCCGCCAGAGGTGAAGTAAGTCTGCGGCTCATAGGCATTCCGTTTCAATGGGACCTCGCTGATCTCGTCTTCTTGGTTTTAGATGGATCTACACCCTCTTTCTCATGGTTGACGCAAACTTCCGCGCGAAGCTCAAAGATCGAGGGCTTGCGGACGTGGAGATAGGGTCGGGATGGTGGTACTATGTCGAACAATCGAAGTTTCAAGCACATGTCTCGAGCATTGGGAAGCAGACCGACGTACGTACATCCTGCAGTAGTTGTGGCGGTACCTCAACTAATGTTCTGAGCTGCCAGACCAGCAACTGCTCGGCTGAGCACAAAGCCATACAGAACGCGAACCTCCGACGAGACGGATACATCGCCTCGGGCGTCGGCGCTGTTCTATGCGCGCGGCATGCTATGGTACGCAAGAATGCCGTTGGGGACCTTCCGAATGGAGAAAAGTGAGTCTTGCCGTGTCCTAGTACCACAGGGCCATTCAAAACCACGGCTCACCAATCTACAGATACGATATCATGGACTACTTAGTTTTCTCGACGATCCTCGGGGTTGTCCTCCTACTCCTCATCTCTTACGACATCGCGTGCCAATGGCACAAGAAGCTCGCGAAGCGAGCCCGCGAGGATCTCCCTCCCCACATCCGGCGGGAGATCGAGGACCTGCAGATCCGTTTCGCGATTCCCAAGAAGCACATATGGGTACACGGCCCAAAACACTCCCGGTTCTCCTTCAATTTCCTACGCTGGGTCGGGAGGACATACGGGGAAGGTATTGAAGCGCACTGGGCTCACATGAACCCGGTGGCTCTCAGTGCGCGTGAGATGGGCCCGGGCATGCAACGCGAACACATGAATGATCACTGGGGCGCATGGAATTGGCAGAAGATAATTGGATTTGGTATGCTTACGCGTTGCCGCCGAGCGAACATTGCTGATCATACGTTCAGGTGCTTATCTCCTGCAGTTACTCAAGCAAGCCGACACGATGTTCGCCAAGCAGGATGCAGCTCACCAGAGTCTGTCTTCGACTTTCGCTCCGGAGACCGTTGAACGCTGGGATTCTGAGATCAAGGCATGGCAAGAAAACCCACTCAAAGCGGACAATGATCCATATGAAGAGCAGCACGCGAGTAAGTACATGCTTACTTCCTTGCCGATGATCCTCGAGACTGACCCGATGCACCCGATCAGCCACGACTCTGAAATCCACGCGATTGGCCATCGCCGAAGAGGAGGCCAAGGAGCTTGCCGCCGGAACGCTCCCGCCACATGACGTATCTCCCGGGGTATTCCTCCAGCTGGGCCTCGAGATCGAAGAGCAGCAGTGCGCCCCCCTCCTTCGCACTTCTGTGTGATTTCTGTACTCAAATCATTCTATTTCAACTGCAGAAGAGCTCTCCGAGCCCGTGAGAAGAAATCTGCCAGCACAGACACAAGCCTCACTGAGCTTCAAGACAAACGGACAGCTCTGAAGCACCGTATCGAAACCTGGCAGCAACTGCAAGATCTGCATATGCCAATCGTCACCCAGTTCCGCAGCACCGGAGACTCCTCGGCCTTGGCGAGCATTCTGGCCGCCCAAGCTGCGCGTCTCAATGCTGCAAACACAACCTCCGAGTCGGCCCGACCCGCTCCTCCTGTGGGAGACCAATCAACGAGCGGTGCAACAACCACAGCCGCTCCCAGAACTCCTGCGAACTCTTCCAGCGCAAACGCGGCCCCTGTCTCATCACAGCGCATGATGGAGGACATGTTCGCGTTCTCTGGCGCCGCAGACAGTCCGTCCGAGGACGCGGATGCAAAAATGACGAAGGCCGAGGACGTACGACTCTGGCTGCTTTCTGCGCTACCGGCGCCCCTGCGTGCCTCCCTCTCTCCCGGCCTCGCTGACAAGGAGTGTCACATGCGAATCGCGCAGGCTGACGACGCGCTCGAGGACATCCGCTGCCTACGCCGCATCATAACCGGCATCGCTGAGTTCAAACGGCTGAACATCGATGGTACCGGTCAGTGCACGATGGGCAAAACGCGGTCTCTCTTCATCAAATTCCAAGAGAAGATCCGCCGCGCGAGCTGCCCTCGAATCTCTCGACGCCGGCGGTCAATGGCAAGCGCGATTCAGAGTCCTCTTGGACTCAGATCTGCGCGGACCCGGACGTAATGCAGAGGAGCATCCCAGTGAGGGTCGCTACGAAATCTCCTGGATATGGCTCGTCTGTCGGGGTCCTGGAGATGCATCGATCCTGAGCGGCATGGAAACACAGCTTGATCCACGCGAGTTCCTGGAGAACATGAAGGTTGAATGGGCTCGCAGTCAGGCATGCGCGGAAAGGTGGCGCGAAGAGATCCTCCTGCTAGAAGAGGAGATGCGTCGCGTCATCAAATACCTCGAGTGGAAGGCGACGTGGTGGCGCCAGCAAGCCTCACGACGTGCACAGCTCCCTTCAGCCTTGCAGCGCGGACTAACAGCGTATGCGGAGTATCAGGCTTCTATCTTCGACCGACTCGCGTCCCACTGTGCATCGCTCTGGATCCCCTACTTGCGGAAACGCGACCGTGCCATGCCAGGCTGGGCTGCGCGCTATCAGATTGATGATGCGGCGAAGAAGTCTAAGGGGAAGGCACGACATTCTATGCCGTCAGACATCTGTGCGGGAGCGTCCGCGTCAACGGCGCAGCCTGATGACGACTCAGAATCAGAATCGGATGCCTCGAGCAGCGGGAGCGACTGATGCGCGCATTTATGTATGTCATTACCTAGTCTACAAATACATATGTACGAAACCTACTGGCTTTATGTGTCTAAGCAGACAAAGTAGTGAGTCGTCTTTGCTCCACTGAGCCTAGACCATAGCCGTTCGGGCTCAGAGTGTGCAGATATACCCGTTGCGCTATCACAAACATCCTTGCCGATCCGGCACATAGTTTCAAGGGAGATCTCAGGAAGACTTGGAAGAGAGGGGAGGGAATGTGCTCGGGCTGCCGCTTGTGGCTGTGCGCAAGCGCGGGGATACTTATGCATTTTGCATTGATTCTGATGATCCTTTCAGTAGTAACCAGCTCGCTGGGCATACCAGTGCTAGTCTACCTACTGCCAAACAGTTACAAATGGTAGTGTGGTCTCCCCTCAAGATATTCATGTATGAGTAGCGTGGCTGTTCCAGGATGGGTGCATGAGTATAACCAGCGATTTCAAGCTGTGTCCATTCAAACTTTGGGGGTTTAAAATGGGGGTTTAAAATTCACGCCCGCACAGGGTCTACAGCTGCTTGGTATAGAACCATCATTCTACAGCCTGTATACGGCAGCCCTACAACTTCTGGAGTTTTACAATCTGAACCCGCAAGGGTTCTACAGCTGCTCGGTGTAGAACCGTCATTCGACAGCCTGTATATGATAGCCCTACAACTTCTGGAGTTTTACAATCTGAACCCGCAAGGGTTCTACAGCTGCTCGGTGTAGAACCGTCGTTCTACAGCCTGTATATGATAGCCCTACAACTTCCGGAGTTTTACAATCTGAACCCGCAAGGGTTCTACAGCTGCTCGGTGTAGAACCGTCGTTCTACAGCCTGTGAACGATAGCCCTACAACTTCCGGAGTTTTACAATCTGAACCCGCAAGGGTTCTACAGCTGCTCGGTGTAGAACCGTCGTTCTACAGCCTGTATATGATAGCCCTACAACCTCCCGAGTTTTACAGCCTCCCATAGGGTAGGTTTTACACTCTCAGGGATGATTTACAACAGCTACGAGGCTGTATTTGCAAGGCTAGGTGCCATTTACAACAAGCCCAGGACTCTGTAGTACAAGGCTGACCAGGTAGTTTTATAATACAAGGCTGACCAGCTTCAGCATCATAGATGCACCAGGTTGGTGGGGTTCTGTAATACAATAGTGGTAACCACTGCTGCAGAACCAAGAGATCTTGAAGCGCTTGATTGCGTCCGAGAAATTTGCGGATGTTGCCAACATCCTCAACCTCAAGAGCGATACGGGAGACACCAGAGCTGATGAAGTCGAGGTACCGGCCTGGGAAGTCAACGGAAAGGAGTACTTGCTGGGCGTGAGCGACGCGACGTGGTGGACGGAGCTGGTAATGTTGTGGTATAACTTTGAGAGGGAGCTGGAGTATCCGGATGGCCAGGTGCGTAGGAAGTCAAGTACTGGATTGCGAGGGGCCGCAAGTACAGCAAACCCCCCATCATCAAGTCTCTCGCCACCTTCATGGAGCAGTGCTGTCGTTGGTGGGCACGTCTCCAGCCTGTCTGCCGTCGCGACCCTGACAACCCTTGGCCGCTGCTGAAGGAGACCCCCGAGGACGCGTCGGCTTGGTCGGACGTGAAGCGTGGAGGTTGTAACGGCCTCTTCATGGTCGTCATGTGCTTGTCCTGGTGGCTCGGCGCTGCCAAAGACGACGAGGACATCGAGGAGTTGCGCGAGATCGTCGAAGATGTCAAGTGGGTCATCACCGTCATGGTCCCGGAGGCTGCATCCCAGGATCCCGCAGTGTCCACGCCTTCTGGTGCTGAGGCTCTGCCGAGCGCGTCCGCCACTCCTCGCAACGACGGCAACAAGTCCGCCACTCCTCGCAACGACGGCAACAAGTCCGCCACTCCTTGCGACGACGGCAACAAGTCCGCCGCTCCTTGCGATGACGGCGACAAGTCCGCCGCTCCTTGCGATGACGGTGACAAGTCTGCTACTCCCCGCGATGATGGTGCATCTGCCACTCCTTGTGATGACAGCGACAAGTCCGCTTCATCTGCCTCCGCTTCGTCCGGCTCGTCTTCACCCGACATGTCTGCCTCTCCTTCCTCTGTCGTCGCTGCCACCGATACCCCCATCGTCGCATCTGGGAAGTTTTCTCCTGCGTCTGCTCCATCCTCTTCGGTCAGCGCTGCCCCCGAGACCACCATCACCGCCCGCCCAGTACCCATGAGCGTCGCGCCCACGCCCATGTCCGAGCCGTCCGTTGTCACTCCCACGTTGTCTGCAGTCTCGAACATTGCGGGTGTGAAGCAGGCCTCTCCTGAGCCCGAGCACGACGAGGCTCCTGCTGCCAAGAAGGTCCTGACCGCTGCTACCACGGTGCAGGGTTAAGTAGTGTCTCGCATGCCGCCTCTCCTTGTTCCTTATGCCGCACTCGTTAAGTCGTTATTATGTTGCCCTTGTCACAAAATGTCGCTGTCTCGTAGCGCTCCAATCATGTCCCTACTTACTACTCAAATGATAAAGACTTGACTTCTGCTCGATAATATGTGACTTGCGTCTAAGTTTACCTTGTATTGCATCCTTATGTGGCGGTGTAAGGGCATTAATTGGTGGTAAGTACTGTGCTTATGAGCTCGACTTGTGTTATCTTTACTCGTGTCGCGGGCGCTTTTGTCGCTGTCTTGCGCGCGGTGCATAGGTATTGACTATTTTGAGTGTTGATCGATGCCGCCGACACTCTGGCAGTCAGTATAGCTCCCGGATATGGCTGTTACACTTCCTCTGGCATTTTTGTGTCTCCAAGTGTTGCATAGTGCAGTAAAAAGATGGTATTAGGCTGTATCATCTGCGTACTTTGAACAGAAACAAACAATATCCAGGGCTGTACAGATTGCATGGAACCCAGGAACTGCTGCAGGTAGCCGCACAGCATGAAGTGTCTGTTCTACAGCCTGTCTACGACACCCCTACAACTTCCGGGGTATTACAACCAGAAGCAGTGTCTGTTCTACCACCGCTCGCTGTAGAACTGTGGTTCTACAGCCTGTCTATGAGGTTCCTACAACTTCCGGGGTATTACAACCAGAAGCAGCGTCCGTTCTACCACCGCTCGCTGTAGATCCATGGTTCTACAGCCTGTCTACAAGGTTCTTACAACTTCCGGGGTATTACAACTAGAAGCAGTGTCCGTTCTACCACCGCTCGCTGTAGATCCGTGGTTCTACAGCCTGTCTACGAGGTCCTTACAACTTTCGGGGTATTACAACTAGAAGCAGTGTCCGTTCTACCACCGCTCGCTGTAGATCCGTGGTTCTACAGCCTGTCTACGAGGTCCTTACAACTTTCGGGGTATTACAACTAGAAGCAGTGTCCGTTCTACCACCGCTCGCTGTAGATCCGTGGTTCTACAGCCTGTCTACGAGGCCCCTACAACTTCCGGGGTATTACAGGACCACCTGGGGTTCATTTTACAGCCTTGGGGGTGATATACAATCCCTACGAGGCTGTATATACAGGGGAAGCTCCCATTTACAACACTGCCAGGGCATTGTAGCACAAGGCTGGGCAGGTAGTTTTATAATACAAGACTGGCCAGGTTCAGCATCATAAATGCACCAGGGTGGTGGGTTTTTGTAATACAATAGCGGTGCCTATATGTGTCTCTGCAGCCCATAGCTTGTCTTCAAGCCAGGGGCTGTCCAACCGGGTCTGGTGTGTGTGTGCAAAGTGTCGAAGCGTCCTGTCATTGCCATCGAACTCCTCTGCTATGGGCCAGTAGCCTCGCGGACGGCCTCGAGGCCCAGTAGGGTGGTTTTGCTGTTGGCTGCAGTGCGCCTCAGAGCAATCACAATGGTCTATGTCGAGCTCTGTGAAGTCTGATATATTGACAAAAGCGAATCTACACACTTATGTCGAGCTCTGTGAAGTCTAAGGACCCCAGAGCTCGACGAGCGCACTGTCTACGGTGCGTGTTACATAAGCTATACAGTTGTAACAGCCACAGCCAGAAAAGCGCCAAAGAAAATCAACAAAGAGCGAAAAGAAAAATGCATGAAAAGTGCGGAGGTCAAGAGTTCAATCCCGGGAAATGGAAAACATAAAGAAGCGCCGATATATCGGAAAGGAAGAAGGGCATCAGCTAGCGCGTCGAGGCGCTGGTAGGGTGCACTGCATGTGTCCTTGCGTGCAAGTATGGACTTGACGCCGTCAAAGGAACCGGAGATAGAGCTCCGAGTTCAACATTTGCTCGTCCTGGTATGCAGCAAGAGCCCATTCGAGCTTAGTCCGGTGGTCTTGCATGCGCTTCTGTGAAGCAATGAGTTTGCTTGTTGAGTGCCCAGTCATGCAGAATGGGATACAAATTGTAGTAGCATTGGGGGTAAGAAGACAAGCAACAATGAGTAGAGAAGGAAAGCTTTTGAACGACACGAGCACACGCGACGATGTTGGCATCTACTTGGGCAGCTCCCGCACGTGGCCTGCCTGATTTAGTAGTGGCTCACTCGACCGGGGTGGCTCACTCAACGGGGGATGACTGTATGCATAATATGGTGATGGGAACCCAGAGCACAGATTTGGGTCTCAGGCATTTGTTACCTGTACCTAGCAAAATATAACATCAAAATATAACATCCTATCAGTGGTCTCATCACCAGACCTCATCACAAAGCTATGAAGGCAGCTCGGGATGCTGTTTTAGGTCCCCAAGAACTCCAACATGTGAGAAGCCAATTTTTGTATAAGCAGCATGTCAGCACATCAGAGAGGTATACAGTATACCTTGGTGAATTCATATCAGTCCCCTCGGAACCTCATGGCCACGCTGTCGGAGCCAAGATTGGCATGGATGAGGAGCTGACATGGCATCTGTGTCTTCGTGAACAAGTTATCAAGGTATGCGCCGGGATGGCGACTTCAGATGATGTCTGACCAATCACTTAAAGGCTGCTGCTCCATTGGCCATGATTGCCATTGAAGCGGGTAGCGGCATTGAAGCGGGTAGCAGATAGCTTTGCAAGGCTCTCCTAATTCATGCAGATCTCATCAACCTATCCCATATTGGATGCACTCATAACTATGCAGTTCCCAACCAACAGCTCAATATATGCCCCTGTGAGTTGGCGGACAAGCTAAGCCTGTGTGTCAACTCTCTCCACGTGTTGGGTATATCACTGTTGACATTGTAATTAGTGCCAAAATTGAAGGCAGCCCTTGGACGGTTTGGTGGCAAGCACAAGGACAAGTATGACTCCCCTGCCGCTGTGACGTGTCTGCTGTGTTATAGCGATCTGTATTGCTCAGATCATCCAAGTTTCTTGATGATCAGTGCTTTGGGTGCTGCTGTTGGTACGTCATTTGCGTGGGCAGCTTTCATAACTGTCCCAAAATGATGAGGTTCTAGAGCTCTGTGATCCTGTTTCCATCTGCTTCTGCGGCTTATGGTTCCATGGCGGGTTTCCTCTCACTGCACATCCTGGCAAATCACCCAAGAGTCAGCTACCTGCCGTCCGCCAACTACCGGCTGTCCGCCAACTATCCGCTGTCTGCCAACACATCATCTGTCGGCTGCGCGCCAATTGTTAGCCACCACGTCGGTATACCAAGCTCTCATCGTATAATATATATAGCCTGACACTGATGCCTTTCACCACCTCCCTTGCCTTCTCCTTAATACATCTGACCACTAGATTGACTTTGGCCATTGCTCTCATGTTACATTTCACTTCGATCCGTGTCACGGAAGGTGTCGTTATCGTCTTGGCAAAGCCAACTCTCGAGGTGATAATCCTCGAACAGGCCAGCTTGGCTCCTGAGGCACTGATTGATGAACAACCAACCTTCTTGATGTTCTACATCCCCGTCATTGCGAGTGGCTTGCGGTGACCATTCCAGGCTTCACGCACCCACTTATCAGCGAGGGTCGATACCTACTGACTGGCCGCAGATGTCAGGCATCGATACCCACCCATACCTCTATATATTGGTGTTTGTGAGTATAGTCATCCACATGATAACCTTTAACGGTGACTAATTCGTCCGGAATGCAGGATGTTGATGATGGCGCTCCTTTCAAACTTCTTGCCCGAGTCTGCCCGTATTTGAGGGCATGACGCATACTGTGCGCACAAGCTCGCTCGGCTCGCGGTGGGGGTTCAAAGGGGGCATGACCGCCATTGTGCCCTTTCCTCTTGTCAAAGGAACAACAGCATGGAAGGTTATTGTCACTCTGGTGCAGGCCGCAGGCACGGCTGAGTATGTGAACAATGTCACTCGGGAGATGGTAGACGCCTACTACCCTGTTCTCGACTTGAAGGGTGAGTGCGATTGTTTTTGCGACACTAAGCCGCATGCTTATATTTTTGACTAGCGAGGTGGAACCGGACAGGGCTGGAGATAACGGTCCCGCAGTGGCCATGGGAGGACCGCTCCTCCTCTTGCTCCCGCTGCTGTTCCCGTTCCCATTCCCATTCCCGCTCCCGCTGTGGCGCCCGTGCTCCCGCTCCTTCTCCATTCCCCGATGGAGAATTTGGTGCGTCGCCTCACCAAGATGAGCAACAACAGAAGGTGTGTGTGTCCTGTGGGATGGCCTGTGGCAGGCTTTCGCATAGTCTCGGCTCCAGACCTTCTACGCTCTCTCCAGCGTGCGCTCTAACCCTTCGCTAAAGCTCGGGAGGAGGAGTGATGCTCCAGCCAATCAGAGATGCTGTACGCATCATGAACATTCACACGAGAAAAGTTAGAGCGCCCGCGAGAGAGCAGTAGAAGGTCTGGTGTATTTGGTGGGCGTTAAGGGATGCTGTTACATCAGGGTCACTCCGGGTCACCCGGGGAGAGGTCCGGTGTTATTTCCAGTCACGCATTTGTCATTATCTCATAGTCATAATTAATCCGCTGTCTTCATGCTTGCCTCGCCGCTTTCTCCTGGTGCTTCTGCCATCCATATCTCCTCGATATTGCTCCCATGGATGAAGACGGTGACAACACCTTCTTCGATGCACTTGGTTGGGAAGATGAGGATCCCGATGTCGACTACAATGATGATCTAGACCATCTTCTCTTCCCTCCGCCTCCCGATGACCTTCCACCACCGTCCCAACCTCCCCCTGCTATTTCGTCATTCTATGATGGCTACACGGCAGCACTGCGCGGTGCTCTTTCAGCCGGCCCTCCCGTTCATGAGCGTGTCTTGAATACACTCATGTATATGCAGCTCGAACAAGGACTGAATTTAACACTCTTCCTCGAAGCTCTTGTTCTGGGGAGATTGCGAGTGTATCTCTGACCACAAGATTACTCACGAGCGGACCACGTTCATGAAGTCCCCAGCTCTGATCAGTATCTTGGATAACTGGTGGCATCCACCGACTGGAGAGCAGTACGGCGGAGGCAAGCGGATGAAGGACTTCATTCTGAGCAAGGCAATGGAAGTCCTCGATGCAGAGCTCAATACTGTCGCCACAACTGTCTACCACATGCCAAAGATGCAGGACCCTCTGTCACAGGAGTTCCTGACTTCCATAGATCTGCGGAAGGTCGGGACTTCCTTGCAGACTGTCGGCGCACCACGACTCTGGTTCCTCCTTCAGTCTCTGGCATGCACCGAGCGGCAACTAGCACATAACACCATGAAGAATGCCTTCCATGTATGTTGTTTGGTCACTTGAGTGCACAGGGTTCTCACCGTTAAGTTGCAGATCATCTTGGCCATTTTCTCGATGCTCGCCTTCTCCCGATCACACGACTCCTGTGTTATTACAATGGCATGGTCCATCTATCTCAAAGCATGTGGCCTCTCTGCCCATGCATTTGATGCTCTGCATGCACTTGGTCTGACGATGAGCCATAAATGGACATGCAATGTGTTCGCAAAAATCGCCGAAGCTGCAAAGGTCGCGAGACGAAAAGCTATATCCTTCTACCCTCACTTTGGCTCTCATGACAATGTCAATATCCCCCTGCGCGTGTTCTCACAGCAACTCCATAACCAGAACCATTTTATCAATGCTTCCGCCGCTACAATTTACATCCTGCCACTTGAAGCACTCTTGCCTTTGGACATCGGAGTCAAGGCTCGAGCACATTACCGTGAAGGTTCAACCCAGCCCTTCCCTCTCACAGTGGGGACAGGCAATCCCTCCTGCGGCCGTGTCCCCTTATGTAAGCATCGGCAGCCAGAAATGATGGCATGGGCGCTCACCTCCACGTCGGAGCGCCC